>JAJOZX010008142.1:137500-196392 GCA_023014485.1 Bathynomus jamesi | reverse complement strand
ATTACCCAAATGGGGTAAATTTAAAACTTTGGGGGTAATGCGTGCGGTATGAGAGACACTTTGTGCTGATATTTTTTTCGTATATTTTTATTTTATTTTGTTACATAAATGTGTCGTTATTCTAAATTTTAGAATATTACGAATTTACGTCCTGATTACGTCCTCAAATATATTTTGGGGTAATACCCAAAAAAGTTTCGCCGACCACTGGTCTAAACCAACGCGTCTGATGACTTCTTCAAAATCTAAGCTACAAGAATCATACGTCCCTATAGGAGGAAACGCAATTGATATAAAAGGCCTTGTTTCGCGGTCATCCGTTTATAAAGGGCTTGATGATGTCATAACTATGGCGTCACTGGCTGGTCCTAGATGGCATAAGGATGACGTTTCATTAATTTTGTACTTTTTTTACTTGATTTGCACAAGAAAAGAAGGTCATTTTCCTTAGTAATTGGTACTTTCCTGTTATCCCGGACCCCAGACTTTTTGCCAGTTGCCAGACTTCAATTTTGACACAGAATATTTTCGTTAAAACTACCGAAAATATCAAGACTTAACCTAATTATTCAGTTAACCTAACTGGGTATTCAATTGAGCTAACCGGGCATTCAGTTAACCTAACCGGGTAATCAGATGACAACCGGGCATTCAGTTGACCTTACCGGGCATTTAGTTAACCTAACCGAGCATATACTGTATATATATATATATATATATATATATTATATATATATATATATATATATGATACACACAGACGTGCATGGAACAAGGAACTCTTCTAGGAAAAATTAAATCCACTATAGTCCGAATAAGTAATGGTAAATGACAAATACTATAGTTTTTTCTTTTTCATGATGCTAGCCCGACGTGGGTAACGGGTCACTCGCAAAGAGGTCCCAAAAATATAGCTTCCCTCACCAGCTATCTGCAAAGCAGATAGGATCCAGCTTTGGGACAGGATCTAGGGTTTAAAGCAGCCTAGCCCAGCTACATTTAGAACCTGAATATAAGCAAAAGACTCGCTGCCTTCACGTCAGATTGAATACATCAAAGAAAAAGGGGTAACTATTATGTTTTTAGCCCAAAACCAAAACTTAAACCTCAACTGGCAGAATTGAGCGTCCACTTTTCAAGGCACATAACATGTCCGTTTCATAATAGGAATGAACTCAGAATGGTTCCCTGAGGTTTTTTATGATACACACAGACAGTACATGGAACAAGGAGCTCTTCTAGGAAAAATTAAATCCACTATAGTCCGAATAAGTAATGGTAAATGACAAATACTATAGCTTTTTCTTTTTCATGATGCTAGCCCGACGTGGGCAACGGGTCACTCGCAAAGAGGTCCCAAAAATATAGCTTCCCTCACCAGCTATCTGCAAAGCAGATAGGATCCAGCTTTGGGACAGGATCTAGATCCTGTCCCAAAGCTAACGTGGGCTACCCGGAATATTCAAAGATTTGGAACATTTTTAAGGATTTAAAATAGCTTGAGTGGTTTATCAGAAAGGCGTATTTTAAATCCAGAAAATCTTTTTATGCCCCCTCGGGAACCTTCAGTTAACCAAAAACAATATGTGAGTTTGACTTATATTGTCGGCTTAGAAAGAGTAAAACCGTTGACGAAAGATTTTAAGTTTGCTTTGGCTTTCAAATATTCGTCTACCGTGAAAAGTAAATTGGTTAGGAATAACGTTGCAAAATAGGAACAAGCCTGTGTTTACAGCATTCCCTGTAAAAGTTGTGATTTAGTATACGTAGGAGAAACTGGAAGAAATATTGAAACCCGTATTAACCCTTTATTGCATACTTTTTAAATTTTTGATACATTTATTATTTTTTGTTAAATCTTAACCAAATAGGATGTCTAAAATCTGCTTATTACTCACATTATATTATTTTGGGCATCAGGGTAAATTTTTTGGGTATGTGGAGGAGTTTGTAAAGAGCGGTGAAGGAGTTGAAAGTGGGTGTAAGGCAGCCACCAGCGAGGGCATAGCCGCGGAAGAAAAGGAAAGTAAAGGAAAATGGTTGAAGAGGCTAGGCTAGGCTAGGGCCGGACGGGAAGCCGAACACCCGTCTATTGCAGACCAGTGCGTGGAAATCCTACATATCCCTACGGCGGAAAGAAAAGAGAAAGGCGGGGAAAGGGAACAAGGGGAAAAAAGGGCAAAAGGACAGAAGGGGAAGAAGAAAAAGGGCACAATAAAAGCCTAGTCGGTCACCAGAGGACGGGTACAAACACCCGCCACTCCGGCGTCCCCCCCTCTCCACGTGGAGACAAGAGCCCGTCCGCAGCGAGCCCAAGAAACACCACAAACGGGGAGGGGGTGTGAGTAAATGAACCTTTAGTCTGCCCAACTGCTGAAATCACCTAAACCACTCCTCTGATACAGGTTTACAATAAAAAACTTTATGAAAGTAAGCTTTATTCATGAAATTTTAGAAACAGTTCGATTTAGGTGTGAAACACAAATGAACTTCACATTTGCAACAGAAAACTTTGCAAAGACCCTTGCAACCAGGAAGTTTGCATCCCCCTCTTTTTTCGCTGAATTTTGGTAAATGGCCTATGTTATTTGTTCTAACATCCTTTTGCGGTATTGGTGCTGCAGGACCCCTCTTTGCTTTTTTCTTGTAAAGCACATTAATGTCTGTTGAAGGCCTTCCTCTTTTACAGGAGTTGGACTTTTCTTGCTTTAGAAGACATTCTGCAATATTTAGTTTGAAATATAAAAGAGGATATCTTTCTTTCAGTGAGATATTGCACTGATTTGCATCTCGACGGTACAGTGACCAGGCTTGAACCACCTTCATATCTAATAAGTGCCATAAGAGCTTATAATACCATTTTTTTATCTTACTGGGATCCTGTACAGTGCCATCAGGGCGTCTAAAAGATCCACCCCACCCATAAACTTATTATAAGCCATAATAATTGATGGGCATTGCACTTCTTTTCTTTGTTTTGTTTTAGAGTCCCCTCTAGTTGTGGGAGCCATGGGGTCAACAGTTGCAAAATTGCTGAGAAGTAGTACCCCTCGGTTAGTTGTGGTTTGGAGTGTTGTACTTCCACGCCCAGCTCTCTTCATTTCGGAATCTGAAGGCATGTTGCATCGTCGCAGACGATTTTGTCGCACTTTACCCAAGCACCCTATGCCTTGTTTCCACAATGTTACCTGAAGGGCAGGGCCATTGAACCAATTATCAAAATAGACCTACCACTTCCCTCTAGGGATGTGTTGTAGGAGGTCTAAAACAATATTTCCTGATGCCTTTAGGTCAGGTTGCCCAGGAACACTCTATCATCCCAGTATAAATCCTAAAGTTATATACCATCCCGTCTACCCCTGACAAAACAAATATCTTATAACCCCACTTTTTAGGTTTCTTTGGATTATATGTTCTTATGTTTGACATACCCTTGAAGGGGACAATTTGTTCATCAGTTGAAAGTTTTTCATTTGGAAGAATGCTGACTTTTTTCCGTACTGCATCAATAATGGGCCGTATTTTATAAAGTTTGTCATTGCAGTTTTCCGGACGAGCCAAGTTATCATTACAATGCAGCGATTTTTTTTGTAAATTCATACCTATGACGCGGCATTGTATCGGCTACTTTGCCAATTCTCAGTTGTGAATTCCAAAATAATCTAGACCTTGGTAGCTTTACAATACTCATTGTAAACAAAATACCAATAAACTGTTCTAATTCTAATTCAGTTAGCCTCAGGGGCCTATTTGGGTCCTTTTGAATGGTATATCTATTTGACTCCATCTGGAAAGCCAGCTGCAGCAGTTTTTCCATAAAAAGAATGAGTGTCCATACCTAAAGAAAGTAAGAAAGTAAGGATGTAAATGTCTGTATAAGTAATATATTGCACATAGGCCTAGACCTATATTCAGCCATCAATGATATACAAATAACAAATACCAGTATCAAATATATATATATACACAGTGTGCGTATATATATATATATATATATATATATATATATATATATAATATATATATATATATATATATATATACTGTATTATTATATATATATATATATATATAACAAATAATTGCATCAAGAAAAGTCACATAAAGGCTTTTTTTAACGAGAAAATACACGGGAATGCACATTGTTACTTTCAAGTAGCAAACACATTTACTCTCATTCGAAATAGTATATTAGTCATACTAATGAAAATAACTATTGTAACTATCAATGAACAATTTTTCTATGAAAAGAAAAAATTACAAACACTTACCTGTACGGATGAAGCCAGCAGACGATTGTAAAGGAACAGCACCGACTAAAAAAATCTAGGAGGCAGAGCAACGACCTTCCCACGTCAAAGTTTTGCGATAAACTGAGGTTATCTCAGAGTCACCAGATATAAGTACTTGAGAACCTCATTGACTCACACCAAACGTAAGAGTCTGTTACCTCTAGGTTACGCCGTACTTTTGCATGATTTTCCAGTTTGTTACCTACGGGTACTACTGTGCAATAAAGGGTTAAAGAACACAAATATGCCTTCAGAAGTTGTAATACTAATAATGCCATTTTTTATCACGCCAGCCAAAATGATCATGCTATAGATTGGGAATCAAATAAGGTACTTTATAAATGTAATAATTATGTCAAAAGAAAAATAATAGAATCTGTATGTATAGAACAAGATAATTTTGATTTGTGCGAAGGTACTTATAAGTTGGACCCTTTAATGAGATTCTTGGTCAAAAAATCCCTTACGGCGCGCGGCGTCGGGTGAACGGGTTCTAACCTAAGTGTGAATTTCTTAAAGGTCTCTGGATTGTTTCCTTACTCGCTTTTGGTTCTTTTTTTTTTCGGTAAAATAAAAATGGAATAATAAACGTAAATGTAAATGTAATAATGGAAGTAATAAATGTGGAAATAAATATAAATGCAATAAATGTAATAATAAAGGTAATAAAATAAATGTAATAATTAGTGTAAAGGTAATAATGCTAAATGTTAAAAAACGTAAATGCAATAATAAATGCAGTAATTATGTCAAAATAATAGAATCTGTATGTATATAACAAGTAGATAGTTTTAATTTGTGCGAAGGTACTTATAAGCGGGACCCTTTAATAACAAAAATAAAAAATGCCCTTCTGGGGTCGTGGAAACGGGATCTAGCCTAGGTGCGAATTTCTTAATGGTCTCTGGATTGTTTCCTTCTCGCCTTTTTCATTCGTTTTTCGGTTTAAAATTTCTGTATAATAAACAACAGTGTAATAATCAATGTAATAATAAATTTATAATTTCTGTAATAAATAATAATGCAATATTAAATGTAAAAATTTAATAATAAATGTAATAATTATGTAAAAAAATAATAGAATCTGTATGTATAGAACAAGGAGATAGTTTTAAATTTGTGCGAATGTACTTTTAAGCGGGTCCCTTTAATAAAAATGCCCTTCCAGTGTCGGGAGAACGGGATCTAACCTAGGTGCGAATTTCTTAATGGTCCCTGGACTGTTTTCCCTCTTGTTTTGGGTTCATTCGTTTTTCTGTATCCACCCGAAGAGGATGCCAGTGGGCATCGAAACTGTTGTGGAAATAAACTCTGTCTATTACAGTGGGTTTTAATTATCATATAAAAACAAATTAGTTTGCAAATAGCGCTAAATTATATAATGATAGGGTTTAATATGCTTAAATAGGTCAAATAAGTTAGATAAATAATATACAAGAAGTAGGAATGTAATAAAACTCATAAAATAAGATGTGTAAACTTGTTGTGTAGTTCCAGAGCACAGAAATAGTCTATCACTAGCAAAAGATCGGCGCTACGCGCCGATTTTGCTAGATCTGCGGTGCTTGGACCTTCGACCCAAACCGAATTGTGGGCCTACGGCGTATTTTATTTTGAACATCACTAGCCCTTTATCTGGATATCGTTCCCATTCCTCTCACCTTGGGCCTCAGTAATTGGGGTGCCTGTGGCCCTCCAATTACTGGCGAACCAATTATTCGGTCAATAAAACTACAGAAAAGAACGCAGCCATGAAAATCTAAAACTTCACAAATCTTGATAAGATGAACTCGGATGTGAAGCTCAAGATTTTCATGACTGCGTTCTTTTCTATAGTTTTATTGACCAAATAATTGAACCGACAGTGATTGGGGGGTCGCAGGCCCCTAATTACTCGGGGTTCAATTATTTGGTCAATAAAACTATAGTCATGAAAATCTTAAGCTTCACAAATATTGACACAATGTGAAGCTCAAGATTTTCATTGCCGCGTTCTTTTCTATAGTTTTATCGCGGTGCTGGGGGCCCTCGGGCCCAGTAATTGGTGGTGGTGGTGGTGGGGGGGGGGGCTGGTCACACATATATTTTCGTTCATTACTCATCATCCCCATCCACCATACGAAGTTTGGTCGAAATCGGTTCAGAAAAGTAAAAAGTTTTTTCTGCGGACAGACAGGCAGACACATTTTTGCTAAATTATAATAGTAATGATGCCCGATTAGGTTAATTAAATGGCCGGTTAGGTCAACTGAGTGCCCGATTAGATTAATTGAATGCCCGGGTACGTTAATTGAATGCCCGGTTAGGTTAATTGTACACCCTTGACGATTGGTTAGGTTACGTCATGATATTTTCGTTAAAGCCAACGAAAATATCACGACTTAACCTAACCAATCGTCAAGGGCGTACAGATGACCTAACCTGGCATTCAATGAACCTAACCGGGTATTCAATAATAGCGGAGCGACCCGGCGTTGCCGGGGTGGATGTTGAACGCTAATATATATATATATATATATATATATATATATATATATATATATGCCCGGTTAGGTAAACTGAATGCCCGGTTAGGTTAATTGAATGCCCAGTTAGATCAACTGAATGCCCGATTAGATTAATTGAATGCCCGGGTACGTTAATTTAATGCCCGGTTAGGTTAATTGCATACCCTTGACGATTGGTTAGGTTAAGTCATGATATTTTCGTTAAAGCCAACGAAAATATCACGACTTAACCTAACCAATCGTCAAGGGCGTACAGATGACCTAACCTAGTATTCAATGAACCTAACCGGGTATTCAATAATTTTACCATAGGTTTCTTAATGATCTTGATGACGTCATTTAATGTTTTAAAATTAATTATTTAATTTATTAACACCCACGTGCACAACCTCTGGACCTAATCAATATGTGTGTGAAGTTTCATGTTTGTAATTGCTTCCATTTTGGAGTTATGACTGATGGCTGGAACACACACACACACACACACATACACACACACACACACACATACACACACACACACACATACACACACACACACGTCTTTTTATTATTATTATTATTATTATAGATAAACAATAGACTGGTACAAATTTATAACCGAAAGACTTCCGAAAATCAACAATTTTTTATAAAGAAAAGGGGAAAATTGGTTTTGTAGGCCTAGGGGGTCCGAAATTTTCATAAAATGGAAAATAATTGCTATTTTCTTACTTACAGCGACAGGCATAATGATATTAGGATACCTAATAGAAATTTTGTAATATTTTAAAGTGGGGAAAATAGAAAATAAATAATTTTCTAAAAATGATCTTCAACTATAAAAGCGCATCTAATCAGATAACTTAATTAACGTATTTCTATGACAACTAAAAAATAGAATGATAAATCAATATCCTATCAAATTGTTTGTGTATACGTAAAATTAATTGTACAAAAGCCACAGTAATAAAACGCACAAAAGTCACGGTAAATAATTTCGAGTGTGGCTCGTTTAACTTTAAACTCGTGTTTATTTAAATTGCCCGTTTTAATTATGTAATTTTTTGTATTGAATTGAAAAAGAAATCTTTTGTGATTTTTTGTATTGAATCGATAAAGAAATTTTTTGTGAATCGAAAAATGTTAAAATTATAACAAATATCAAATATTTTGTATAAAAATCATTGAATTTTAAAAATGCATGTTTGTTTTTAATTTTTTGCAAAAAGTTCCTTATGAATTTTAAAAATATATACTTTTTTTAAATTGAATCGATAAATAAATCTTTTGTGAATCGAATGATATTAAATGTTTAGTAAATATTGACTTATTTTGTGCCAAAATTATGATTAAAAATGAAAAATTAAAAAAATGCGTGTACAGGCATGATAAGAACTGTACCCCTAAAAGGGGGCAAGGAATTATGTTAGGGAATTTTTTTTAGCATGGGCACTGCACAATAAAAAGACGCATCGAATGGTGAAAACCGCATTGTTCTACACTAATTGTAGCGACCTGTAGGTGTGCGCAAAAAACTGTTACATATATATATATATCTATCTATCTATCTATCTCTCTCTCTCTCTCTCTCTCTCTCTCTCTCTCTCTCTCTCTCTCTCTCTCTCTATATATATATATATATATATATATATATATATATATATATATATAATGCTTCATTTCTGAAATAGTATATTAGAGATGACGCTACATGAAAATTCGAGATCTCTTCTGAAGGGAGCGTCGTTGAGTGTTGACAGCTTGTCATCGAGAGTGGAGAACAAGTTGTCACCAAAAGAGGGTCGCCTTTTATTCCTCTTGTTATCTTTACTTCAATTTCTCGATTTGAGCCCGTGGGAAATAGGGCATATTTAAAATGAGTTTAATTTAGTAAATTCATTACTTCCCTCCACCCAAGGCAAAAGAAATGGTGAATTTTATCCGCGTCCCAAGGCTTTTCTTCATGTCACGCACTGTGTCTTTATCGTTTCTGTAAGCCTACTTGATTTTCAGTCAAGGCTTAACCTTGTTTATTAATTGGATAACGTAAGTGTAAAGTTAATTTAACCTGTGAATGAACATAAGATTAAAATAGTAAAACTTCTTAGTGTTTTAATACAACAGTTAAAGGTAAAATTTAGAAATTACTATGACGAGAAACAATGTTAGTTCCTCAGTTGAAATTAAGTCTTTTCCAAATGGACGACCCCATGGGATTTAGCTGAAATTTTTATTATACATATATCTTAATGTCCTAACAACAGAAATAATATTTTTTTATGGAGAAATGTGCAGAAGGTAAAGTAAAATGAAACAAAAATAGAGAGAACTAGTTTGCCGCGCGCATGGCGGTTTCCATGCTAACAGACAAAAAGTAAAATAAAAAATCCTTTATTTAACAAATATTTAACAAAGCAATTGTTTTACTGAATAAATAATAGTAATTTATTTAGGAAAATTTTTAATGTCTCTTAGTATTTTGTTGAATAAATCTTTAATTTTGTTCCTTTGTCTCCATATGTACTCATAAATATGAGTCTATCATTTGACGATGAGTCCCGCACTGTCTTGTTGCGTTGTTTCAAAGCATGCCAGGTGCTCTCTATAGTTTGCATGTGGGCATTGATTCTGGATTAATAAAATTTTGATAGTGATTTACAGTTTGGTGCTTGTACTGATAGTTTTCAATTTTTTCGATACTTTCGTATGCTTTCCACGTGTCACTAATAATTGTAGTGCCTGGCCGAATGTTTGTTTTTATACAGTTCAGTAATGTTTCAGCATTTCTGTGGCACTGCTTTTAGAAATACTCTTTGGTTTCGCGGCATATGCCGCCAATTATCCATTGCTTCGCTAAAACTCTTCCTTTGTTGTTCTTACATCTGCTGAAATACGTTTTGCCTATTTCTACAGTTTGACTTTCTCCACCAATTGCGGTTGGCTCTTTCAAGACTGAAGCGGCACACCTGTAATTAAATTGATAAGATTAGGTTAGGTTAGGTTAGTTAGGTTAGGTTAGTTAGGTTAGGTTAGGTAAGGTTAGGTTAGTTAGGTTAGGTTAGGTTAGGTAAGGTTAGGTTAGTTAGGTTAGGTAAGGTTAGGTTAGTTAGGTTAGGTCAATTACATGTTTATGGTGAGTTAGCTTACCTCTCTTAAATAATTGTTGAAATCTACTGCATTGTGTGGCTTATGCATAACTCTTTTTCGCAATATTTCATTGATGTATATTCTTGTGACCACGAATAGATCAATAATATGATTTTTTCAAAGCAATGGTCGAGCCTTCTAGCCATGTATTTTTTCGAACAGATGCATCCTCTTTACAGCTGTTTTTTCTGCAGCGTCATACAATGGTGTTATTTTTTGGTTTTAAATTCATTTGATGCTTCTTTCTGCATATTTTATTTGCTGGAATTATTCCATAATCTTGCAAGAATTTAACCGCATTATATTCGGTTTTTATGTTTTCAAATAACCACTGCAAATTATACGTATCCGACATGGTTTCCGATTGTCAATGAAGCTTCCTTCGTAAGCGAATGAAAACTGATTAGAATTCGACGCAAACTGTGCAAAACTGAATACCAAAATCCTAGTTACCATGGAAACCGTCATGCGCGCGGCAAACTAGTTCTCTTTACTTCTTCATTTTACTTTACCTTCTGCGCATTTCTCCATGAAAAAAATATTATTTCTGTTGTCAGGACATTAAAATATATGTATAATAAAAATTTCAGCTAAATCCCGTGGGGTCGTCCATTTGCAAAAAATCTGAAATTAAGTGAAAAGTAATCCGAACAAATACATCAATGGGTTCGCGTTATCCCTTAAATTGTAACATCCGAATTGTGTGTAAATGAATATCGGTGCATTTATGAACTAAATAAATAAGTAGAAATTGTGTTGTCAAATCCAACCACGAACGGTGTAATGAGAAAGAGCAAGAAGTTCCATCTTCACATTTTCATTCATGGAGGTCACCGGAAAGGGACGCCACCCACCCCAGGGGAGAATATATATATATATATATATATATATATATATATATATATGGTGTAGTGGATAGCATATCTGACCGGCAATCGGAAGATCCCGGGTTCGATTCCCGGGTGGTTACCTCATTTTTCATTTGTTCGTTCTCCCTCCTCATCTTGTGCGGAACGTTCTTCTACACAAGCGTCTTTCTTTACATTATTTATACTGTGTTGTTTGCAGTTAAAATGTATATATATATAGTGTGTGTGTGTATATACTGGGTGATCCAGATAAATGGGACCCATAAAAAAAAGCCAAATATTCTTAATATTTAATTCCTTTCATAAAAACTATATATCATTCGAAAGAGTAGAGTTACAAGTTTATTATGAAGTATTTATTTTTAAAAATGACTCCTTTCAAATGTGCTCCATTAGTTGCCAAGCATTCCAGTGTTCTCGCTTGTAAGTTCTGCATCACTTTTGCAAGAGTGTGCGGTGGTATGGCCTGTATCTCATTTGTGATGGCGGCCTTCAATTCTTGCAAGGTCGTTGGGTTATTTCTGTAGACTCTACTCTTTAAATATCCCCAGAGATAATAATCTAAGGGAGAAAAATCCGGAGACCTTGCGGGCCATTCAACGTCTCCAAATCTTGAGATTAACTCGCCTGGAAACGTTTGACGCAAAACTGCCATGCAGTTCCTCGTGGTATGGCAGGTAGCTCCGTCTTGTTGGAACCATTTACAGTGACCGTGTTTCCGGTGGAATCCTCGAAAAAGTACGGCCCTATGATCAAGACCACACCAAACAGTTACACGCTGACTATGCAACGGGACTTCGATAATATTCAATGGATTTTCTGTTGCCCAGAAACGACAATTTTGTTTGTTTACAGTTCCATTCAAGTGAAAATGGGCTTCGTCTGACATAATCAAAGTTGCTAGAAAATTGGTGGTCATTTACCTTCTGTTGGATCCATTGACAGAATTGTCGTCTTGGTGCGAAATCTCCATCGTTTAGTTGTTGCACTGTTTGAATTTTATATGGAAAGAGCATTACATTTTGCTTGAATATACCGTGTGTTGTTCCATATCCAACTCCTAACAGCTGAGAAGCACGTCTGATGCTTATGTTAGGATTATCCTGTACAATTTCATGAGTTCTGTTAATGATCTCGTCTATCCTTGCTGTGCGCACTCTTCCAGTTGGTTTTCTTTTTCCAATGCTGCCAGTTAGGGAAAAATTTCTGACACACCGACGGATTACTTTCTTAGAAGGTGATTTTGACATCTGAAAATTTGTCTTGAAAGATCTTTGAGCTGAAACTACACTTCTTCCATGCTCATAATATTGCTCAGTTATGAAACGCAGCTGTTCCACAGTCCATGCAGTCATCTTGAAGGGTTAGTTTTAACTAACACTTTTATTTTGTTTTGTATCTTAGCTTGTCTTGTATTGTCAAAACCTATACAATCCTGTACAAACTTGTAACTATCCTCTTTCGAATGATGCGTATGATTTTATAAAAGGACTTATACTTTAAGAGTTACAGGGGTTTCTTTTGGGTCCCATTTCTCTGGATCACTCTTTTTATATAGGGTGGGGCACGGGAACCAAGTGTTTTTGGAATAATCAGGAAAATGATATTTATTTTTGTAAAGAAAATATATTGATAGAACAACATTCGTAAGAACATAGCATTTCATGTCATAATAATCATGTACCGAAAATTATATCTGGCATATGATGTCCTTGGCCGTCGACGCATTGTTGAAGGCGTTTACGAAAATTGGCCTCCACTCTTCCCAGCAGGTCTCTGTTGATTTGGATGATTTGTTGACGGATCGCTTCCTTCAATGCATCTAATGTACGGGGCTTGTCCTCGTAGACACGTGACTTGAGGTACCCCCATAGAAAGAAGTCACATGTGGACAAGTCAGGGGACCGAGGGGGCCATGCAATGTCACCAAATCTCGAAATGAGATGGTTGGGAAACAGGGGGCGAAGAACAGCCATTGACGCTCTGGCGGTGTGTGGCGTGGCCCCATCTTGCTGAAACCACAAATGTCGACGAGCAATATGCCTTCTTCGTAACTCAGGGATGAAAAAGGTGTTCACCATCTCAATGTAACGCCCAGATGTTATGGTAACGGTAACCCCATTTTGTTCGAAGAAATAGGGACCGATGACGCCAAACTTTCCCACCGTGCACCAAACTGTAACCTTAGGGCTATGCAGCGGTTTTTCATGGAGTTGTCGCGGATTTTCAGCAGCCCAATACCGACAGTTTTGATTGTTGACGGCCCCATTAAGGTGGAAATGGGCTTCATCACTCATTACCACCATCATGTTTTCATTCTGCTCATAAAGTGCAAGCATTTCCTGTGCAAAATTCAGTCGTTGGGGGCAATCGTTTACATTCAATTCCTGCACCATCGCTAACTTGTATGGGTGAAAATGTAATTCTTCATGCAAAATCCGTCTAACAGTACGATTGCTGATTCCGAGTGCAGCTGAATGTCTCCGAGCAGAGCGGCGGCTTTGCAACATCGCTTGTCTGACCCTTTCAACGTTCTCTGGAGTACGCACAGTGCGTTGCGGCCCCTTCGGTTTTGTTTTCATTATTGAGCCTCCTGTTCGAAGATTGTTAACCCAACGTAAGATTGTGTCACGAGAGGGAACAGAGTCATTTCGATGAATGTTGAATCTGCGGCGAAACGCACGCTGAACTGCTGTCACTGACTCGCCACTCCTAACAAAATGATCATACGCGAACATGCGGTGTTCTAACGTCCACTGCTCCATGATGGCACCTGAAAGATAAAGGTGAGTGTTAAAGTTAAATGCTATGAACCCAGGAATGGAATGCTACCTACCGCACGCCCCTCCCATTCTTAATGGCCGATTACTAGCTATTCAAAAAACACTTGATTCCCGTGCCCCACCCTGTATATATATATATATATATATATATATATATATATATATATATACAGGGCGTCCCAAAAAAATGTATACACACTTTAACAGCTGATAGCTCAATTGATGTTTCTTTCTTTCCAAGTTAAACCCATTAGAATTAATAATGGCAGTCAGACTAAGCTTTGAACAAAGGAAATTCATTCTAAAATGCTACTGGAAGTGTGAAAACGCAGTTGAAGTGCAAAGACAGTTTAGGAGGGAGTTTCAAACAGATCCACCAACGCGACTTACCATCACTCGAATTAGAGATAAGTTTGAAGCCGATGGAACTGTTCAGAATGTCCACAAGAAGCGTTCCGGAAGACCACGGACATCGACAAGCCCCACAAAGCAAGAAAGAGTACTGGAAACGTATCACCAAAGTCCAAGAAAATCTGTGCGGCAAGCGAGTCGTGAGGTAGGAATTTCAGAATCGTCTGTCCAACGCATTTTGAAGCGCTGTCAATGGAAAAGTTACATTCCAAAATTAGTCCATGCTATTAATGAAAATGATCCGGACCGAAGAGTGGAGTATTGCGAGTGGTACTTGGCACGATGTGGATGTGGATTGGACGAAGGGGTTTCGTAGAATACCCTCCGCGTTCACGAGACCTCACACCACTAGACTTTTTTTATGGGGATACTTAAAAGACAAAGTCTACGCTATAAAACCTGCAACAGTCGCTGAATTGAGAGCAGCCATTGAACGAGAATGCACACAAATACCAAACGAAATGTTTCGTGATGTTTGCGATTCCATTGCTTCGCGTTATCAGCAGTATCAGCAGTGCCTGGACCAGAACGGACGTCAGTTTGAAAACAGGCGTTGACAAAACAATTAAATAATGTCTGTAGATTCTATTACATTTTGAAAATGAAATGTATTTTAATAAACACTGCCTTTATAATTATTTAAAGTGTGTATACATTTTTTTGGGACGCCCTGTATATATATAATATATATATATATATATATATATATATATATATATATATATATATATATATATATATAACGTAAAGAACGACGCTTGTATAGAAGAACATTCCGCGCAAGATGAGGAGGGAGAACGAACAAATGAAAAAATGAGGTAACCACCCGGGAATCGAACCCTGGATCTTACGATTGCCGGTCAGATATGATAACCACTACACCATGGGCCTCACTCGATCAGAAGTCGTAATTCTCCTACATACGCGCAGAAACCAATGCCCGAGGGGGCACCTCTCGCATGCCGCACATATATACATTTCAACTGCAAACAACACACAGTATAATTAACGTAAAGAACGACGCTTGTATAGAAGAACATTCCGCGCAAGATGAGGAGGGAGGACGAACAAATGAAAAAATGAGGTAAACACCCGGGAATCGAACCCGGGATCTTCCGATTGCCGGTCAGATATGATAACCACTACACCATGGGCCTCACTCGATCAGAAGTCGTAATTCTCCTACATACGCGCAGAAACCAATGCCCCAAGGGGGCACCTCCCGCATGCCGCACATATATACATTTCAACTGCAAACAACACAGTATAATTAACGTAAAGAACGACGCTCGTATAGAAGAACATCCGCGCAAGATGAGGAGGGAGAACGCAATTCGTCACATTTTGAATTCTTTCACCAGGAATATAAACTTTTGAATTCAATGCCCCCCAAATAGTGTAATCTAAAGGTGAAAGATCTGGACTGTTGGCTGGTCACATGTTTGACTCAATAAAGTCGTCGGGGTTACTTTCTGCTGGTAAGCCACAGTTCGTTGTGTTCTGTGCGCAGGAACATCATCTTACTGGAAAGTCTAATTGTTGCCACTAATTTGTCAAATATCTCTCAAGTATCATGTTGATAGACGACGGGGATAGGATTGTTAGTACCGTCGTCTATCAACATGATGGTGCTCCTTGTCACTATGCCAAAATTGTTCAGGATTATCTAAATGGACGTTTTCCAAATCGCTGGATCGGACGCGGAAGCAACAGACCTTGGCCAGCGAGATGACCAGATTTAACCCCTTTAGATTTCTTTGCATGGGGCTTTATCGAGTCGCACGTCTATCAGACGAAGATTACGAGTCTTGAAAACTTACGTACACGTATACGAACTGCTGCAGATAACATAACCCCGCAAATGTTCCAGAATGTGTTTAGAAATGCTGCGGAACGATTTGAGCTGTGCAGGGATACTGATGGGCGTTACGTCGAATCCTACGCTTAATTATTTAATAAATGTTACCACTTTATCATTTTATGATTGAATTCCATATAATTTCCAAGTGCTTCACAAAAATAGATCCTGACTTTATGTACACCCTGTATATAAGTTATTATCATATATATATTAGGGTGGAGTGAAAATATTAAACCGTCTTGCCTCACTCATAATTTGGTATGCTGACCCTCTAGAAATTCTAAAAAGATAATATTTTCTATTTAGGACCCTCCATCCGCCGCATTTTTGCCGAAAACAAAATGGCGGAAAGTCATATTTTGAAAGACCCTTAGTATAATATCTATTGGCTTTTGAGAGAAGATATCGCGTTATATTGTGCGTTATTTGGTTATAACTATGATAACGAGTAAATATATTCACACAACACAAGCGATACTTAATAATCACCAATAAGAACACACAGACGCTTATCTAAACATCAGTCTCACTCGAGGTCAATGACATCTTGCATATGGCTGATAAGGGATGGGGGTAGGAGCCACATGCTGCATATTGTAGCATGGGTGGCTACAAAGACTATTGAGTAAAATATGTTCACATTTTAGTTTTAGAGCTTATATATAATTTGTTTTAACTAATTCCGTGTTTTGTATTTTTTCAGATTTTCATAATGTGATATTTCTGTAGAAATTTAACCTCAGATCTAAATATGACAAAATCCCTACTAACTAGACAGTCGGTGAAGCAACATTTTCTGTTTGGAATTCCACGTTTAAGTTTTAGAGCTTATATATAATTTGTTTTAACTAATTCCGTGTTTTGTATTTTTCAGATTTTCATAATGTGATATTTCTGTAGAAATTTAACCTCAGATCTAATAGACAAAATCCTACTAACTAGACAGTCGGTGAAGCAACATTTTCTGTTCGGAATTCCACGTGAATGGCCACATAATGTCTTACCCTCTAATATGCAGGTTGGGAAGTATTTTCTTCTACTGAAGGAAGGCTCATCTGCAAAATTGACAAATAATGATATTCTCGAAACGATAGCAGAAGCATTGGTCGAAGTGTGGAAACGTTCATCAATACCCTCAGTGAGTAAAAAATCCATAATTACCAAGCTGAAATACTTTACCGACAAGGTTACGCAACTCAATCGATCCAAAAGCAGTGCGAAGCTTATTGAATTGTTCAAAAAATCATTGGTAGAACTCTTTGACATTTGTGCCTGTAAATGCAACTTCGTTTCGCACCAAGATTTTGGCTGCCGAAAAAGTGGATGTAAAGAAAAATATATTATTTGTGTTTGTCCAAAAGAATCAAGAATACCCAAGGAAGAACTGGAATTCCTTGAGGATCAGAAGACTATGCGAAATATGGTGATTGGAGGATGTTGCCCTTTCAAGATCTATAGCAAAAGAAATGCAAGAAAGTTGAAGGAGCAACAAGGAAGTAAGCGAAGAAAAATAATCATGCATGAAGAATTCGAAAAGGTAGTCACTGATGATGTGCTTTCACCTGATACTAATACTGATCTCTCTCGTACCGAAAAAAGTTCAACAACTGAGTCTGAATATGAATGCTCCAACATTCAAATGAGAGCCCCTTTACCCAATCTCGCCATGGAAGCCGACAGATTTTGTGTTCAGATAGGGCTGCATCGGCCATTGCTTCAGGTACTTTGGTGGATTTGGGTATCATTACCGAAAAAGACAGACTTTTTTATTGATCGAAGTAAGGTGAGAAGAGAGAGACAGAAATTGAGAAAAACATTACAAGTTGACGTTGCACAAAGTTATGGTGATGTTAAAGATTTATATTTTGATGGGAAAAAAGACAAGACGTTAGTAAAGACAAATAAAGATGGTAAATGATACCAGGATATAATTGTTGAAGAACATTATGTACTATTGAGTGAGCTTGATGGAGAATACCTTAACCATTTGAGTCCTAAATCTGGAAAAGCAAGTGATGTATCTGAATCGTTGTTCGCTTACTTGAATGAAGTGACACTAGACCAGAATCTCCAGGTGATAGGGTGCGACAGTACGAATGTCAACACTGGGTCTAAAGGTGGCATAATCCATTTCATCGAGCAGAAGCTGAACCGACCATTGCAATGGAGCATTTGTATGTTACATACAAATGAACTTCCTTAAGGCATCTGTTTATGCGATACGACGTGAAAACAACTGGGCCAAGATCATTCAGTGGATCTATTGGTAATGCTCTTAAGACTTGCCATGTAATACCTGTGGTAAAGGTCTTCCCAATTACGGATGGGGCCGATAGCATCCCAGTTCTCACAGATGAGCTCATAGAAGATTTAAGTAATGATCAACAATATAGTTCAGAATAATTGGGGCCATAAGAGAAGGATATGTTGACGGAAGCCTAGAGAAACTCAAACTTGGTCCCATTAACAACTCTAGATGGTTAACTGTAGCTAACAGACTATGTCATATTATGTCCCAAAGAATCCTCCAGAGAGTTACCTAGCCTTGTTCTGTTCATAGTAACAAACTATGGTCCTAACTGGTTCAATATAAAATTTAAACCGTATCTGCCTGATGGACCCAAACATATCTTTGATGCGATAAAAAGGTTCAACCTGTTACCCAACATATACAAAAAGTTGTCCAACCTCATATATCTCGGAATGCCTATTTTGCTCACTCAGAAAATATTCTTCTATCAATGCTGTCAGATAGTGAGCAAAAGCTGCGCAAAGTTGCAATCGATCGAATAATACAGATAATAAAGTGTAAGAAAACCAATACAAGGAAACTCAGAGAATTTAGAGTACCAGAATTGAACTTCAAAGCATCACATTGGACAGACATCATCTTCTGGGATAGGATTGATATCAGTGAACCACCTCTCACTTCTAAATTGTGTGATGAAGAATTGTTTGAGTACGAAACAAAATGTTTCAAAGTTGAGCAATACCCCATTCACACACAGAACGTCGAAAGAGCCGTGAAGTTGGCTAAAGATGCATCAGCATCAGTAATATCACAGGAATCAAGAGACAAATTTATTAGGTCAAGAATAAAAAGTCGCTCTCTGCTTCCCTCACGTGAAACCAAAAAGGCTCTGATGCCTCTCCTCAAAAAATAATAATATTTGAGATGAGCAGACTTTATATCGCATTCAAATGTAATTGATTTACGGCATCCAACCAAGTGAGACCAGATACAATTTTATTTCAACACAATGTATGCACAATGGTGTTTTTTAAGTATAGTTTTGCATAATAAAGCGGGTTTTTTTCAATTATTTTTTTGGATAGAACACTTAGTGTTTATGTTATGAGCATATTTTTATTTATGGATAACCAGCTGATGGCCATTTTGCTTTTATGTAAAAATGCGAGAGATGGTTTGAGTTACAAACATTAAATGACTGAATACATAATTTTTATGTTTTAATACACCAAAAAACAAGTGAGACAAATAAATTTGAAATAAAATGTTGTTTCACTCCGCTCTAATATATATATATATATATATATATATATATATATATATATATATATATATATATATATATATATATATATATATATATATTTCGTAAACTTCAGAAAAATCTAGAAGACTAGAATCTTTATAAACACAAGTTCGGTGCACCTTTATTTCAGAAAATTCTAGAAGATTCGAATCTTTAACGTTCATGAAACACAAATTCGCCATACTTTTAATTTGCTTTATTTTAATTTGCATTTTAATTTATATAAGATTAAGAAGGCGTGAGGGTGATATCAGAATACCACGTGGTTTTGGAGGGGGGGTTAAGCCATTGGCCACAAATGACCACAAGGGTGGGGGACGGGTTTGAAAACACCATTAGTATGGGCAAAAATGGGAGAGTGAAATTGCAATGTTGCAAAGGGGAGGGGGTTATGCAACAAGGTGGTGTGGGTAACCTCTCACGGTACATAAAAAGGGAGCTTTGGGAAGAAGGGAAGATGACCTCCCCTCCAAAGGGATGACCCTGACTTCTTTGGGGTAGAAGGTGGGACAGCCTGGCAGCGCCAAACGCATAATAAAGCGCTCGGCTTCAGCACCTGGTTTATAAGGTATAAATCAGCCAGTTGGCTTCATCAGCCGTTTGGCTTAATCTGGCTTAGAAGGCGTAATTAACTTGTTTAGGTGTATATTAATAACCTTCGAGCGAATTAAAAGCACACACACAAAATATACTCCCCGACTACATACACGCTCATAGATTCCCTATTATTACACACACACACACACACACACACACTTCGAGCGAAATAAAAGTGCACACACACACGCACATACACCCCCGACTATATACACGCTCATAGATCCCCTATTATTACACACACACATTGGCTTAATCAACCCGTTGGCTTAGAAGGACAGATTAAGCCTTCTAAGCCAACTGGCTAATTAAGCCAATGTGTGTGTTTGTGTGTGTGTGTGTGTGTGTGTGTGTGTGTGTAATAATAGGGATCTATGAGCGTGTATAGAGTCGGGGGGATGTGCGTGTGTGTGTGCTTTTATTTCGTTCTAGGAATATATATATATATATATATATTCCTCTTTTAAACTGGGTATAGAATGAATTATTTTCATTGTACATTTTATTTTCTACATATTTCAAGAAATTAATTCCAATAATTCGTCTAAATGAACAGAATGAGGTAATGATTTCATTAATTCCTTTGGTTGTATATATAAACGTTTTCTACAAAAATAAATAAATAACTATATATATATATATATATATATACACACAAAATGGCTGGTTACGCTTTCCAAGCCGATTGCAGATTTCTAACCCAACTGTCAAGAACATCTGCTTTAATTAAATAAATAGCACAATCTAGCAACTCAAAAAATAATAATGTACACCTGAACAAGCCATTTACGCCTTCTGTCTTACAAGGCGTAAATGGCTTTTCAGGTGACATTATTATTTTTTGAGTTGCTAGATTGTGCTATTATTTAATTAAAGCAGATGTTCTTGACAGTTGGGTTAGAATCTGCAATCGGCTTGGAAAGCGTAACCAGCCATTTTGTGTGTATTATATATATATATATATATATTTATTTATTTATTATTGTAGAAAACGTTTATATATACAACCAAAGGAATTAAATGAAACATCATTACCTCATTCTGTTCATTTAGACGAATATTGGAATTAATTCTTGAAATATGTAGAAAATAAATGTACAATGAAAATAATTCATTCTATACCCAGTTTAAAAGAGGAATATATATATATATATATATTCCTAGAACGAAATAAAAGCACACACACACGCACATCCCCCCCGACTCTATACACGCTCATAGATCCCCTATTATTACACACACACACACACACACACACACACACCACACACACACACATTGGCTTAATTAGCCAGTTGGCTTAGAAGGCTTAATCTGTCCTTCTAAGCCAACGGGTTGATTAAGCCAATGTGTGTGTGTAATAATAGGGGATCTATGAGCGTGTATATAGTCGGGGGGTGTATGTGCGTGTGTGTGTGCACTTTTATTTCGCTCGAAGTGTGTGTGTGTGTGTGTGTGTGTAATAATAGGGAATCTATGAGCGTGTATGTAGTCGGGGAGTATATTTGTGTGTGTGTGCTTTTAATTCGCTCGAAGGTTATTAATATACACCTAAACAAGTTAATTACGCCTTCTAAGCCAGATTAAGCCAAACGGCTGATGAAGCCAACTGGCTGATTTATACCTTATAAACCAGGTGCTGAAGCCGAGCGCTTTATTATGCGTTTGGCGCTGCCAGGCTGTCCCACCTTCTACCCCAAAGAAGTCAGGGTCATCCCTTTGGAGGGGAGGTCATCTTCCCTTCTTCCCAAGCTCCCTTTTTATGTACCGTGAGAGGTTACCCACACCACCTTGTTGCATAACCCCCTCCCCTTTGCAACATTGCAATTTCACTCTCCCATTTTTGCCCATACTAATGGTGTTTTCAAACCCGTCCCCCACCCTTGTGGTCATTTGTGGCCAATGGCTTAACCCCCCCTCCAAAACCACGTGGTATTCTGATATCACCCTCACGCCTTCTTAATCTTATATAAATTAAAATGCAAATTAAAATAAAGCAAATTAAAAGTATGGCGAATTTGTGTTTCATGAACGTTAAAGATTCGAATCTTCTAGAATTTTCTGAAATAAAGGTGCACCGAACTTGTGTTTATAAAGATTCTAGTCTTCTAGATTTTTCTGAAGTTACGAAAAATATATAATATATATATATATATATATATATATATATATATATATATATATATATATATATATATATATATATATATATATTAGAGCGGAGTGAAACAACATTTTATTTCAAATTTATTTGTCTCACTTGTTTTTTGGTGTATTAAAACATAAAAATTATGTATTCAGTCATTTAATGTTTGTAACTCAAACCATCTCTCGCATTTTTACATAAAGCAAAATGGCCATCAGCTGGTTATCCATAAATAAAAATATGCTCATAACATAAACACTAAGTGTTCTATCCAAAAAAATAATTGAAAAAAACCCGCTTTATTATGCAAAACTATACTTAAAAAACACCATTGTGCATACATTGTGTTGAAATAAAATTGTATCTGGTCTCACTTGGTTGGATGCCGTAAATCAATTACATTTGAATGCGATATAAAGTCTGCTCATCTCAAATATTATTATTTTTTGAGGAGAGGCATCAGAGCCTTTTTGGTTTCACGTGAGGGAAGCAGAGAGCGACTTTTTATTCTTGACCTAATAAATTTGTCTCTTGATTCCTGTGATATTACTGATGCTGATGCATCTTTAGCCAACTTCACGGCTCTTTCGACGTTCTGTGTGTGAATGGGGTATTGCTCAACTTTGAAACATTTTGTTTCGTACTCAAACAATTCTTCATCACACAATTTAGAAGTGAGAGGTGGTTCACTGATATCAATCCTATCCCAGAAGATGATGTCTGTCCAATGTGATGCTTTGAAGTTCAATTCTGGTACTCTAAATTCTCTGAGTTTCCTTGTATTGGTTTTCTTACACTTTATTATCTGTATTATTCGATCGATTGCAACTTTGCGCAGCTTTTGCTCACTATCTGACAGCATTGATAGAAGAATATTTTCTGAGTGAGCAAAATAGGCATTCCGAGATATATGAGGTTGGACAACTTTTTGTATATGTTGGGGTAACAGGTTGAACCTTTTTATCGCATCAAAGATATGTTTGGGTCCATCAGGCAGATACGGTTTAAATTTTATATTGAACCAGTTAGGACCATAGTTTGTTACTATGAACAGAACAAGGCTAGGTAACTCTCTGGAGGGATTCTTTGGGAGACATAATAATGACATAGTCTGTTAGCTACAGTTAACCATCTAGAGTTGTTAATGGGACCAAGTTTGAGTTTCTCTAGGCTTCCGTCAACATATCCTTCTCTTATGGCCCCAATTATTCTGAACATATATTGTTGATCATTACTTAAATCTTCTATGAGCTCATCTGTGAGAACTGGGATGCTATCGGCCCCATCCGTAATTGGGAAGACCTTTACCACAGGTATTACATGGCAAGTCTTAAGAGCATTACCAATAGATCCACTGAATGATCTTGGCCCAGTTGTTTTCACGTCGTATCGCATAAACAGATGCCTTAAGGGAAGTTCATTTGTATGTAACATACAAATGCTCCATTGCAATGGTCGGTTCAGCTTCTGCTCGATGAAATGGATTATGCCACCTTTAGACCCAGTGTTGACATTCGTACTGTCGCACCCTATCACCTGGAGATTCTGGTCTAGTGTCACTTCATTCAAGTAAGCGAACAACGATTCAGATACATCACTTGCTTTTCCAGATTTAGGACTCAAATGGTTAAGGTATTCTCCATCAAGCTCACTCAATAGTACATAATGTTCTTCAACAATTATATCCTGGTATCATTTACCATCTTTATTTGTCTTTACTAACGTCTTGTCTTTTTTCCCATCAAAATATAAATCTTTAACATCACCATAACTTTGTGCAACGTCAACTTGTAATGTTTTCTCAATTTCTGTCTCTCTCTTCTCACCTTACTTCGATCAATAAAAAAGTCTGTCTTTTTCGGTAATGATACCAAATCCACCAAAGTACCTGAAGCAATGGCCGATGCAGCCCTATCTGAAACACAAAATCTGTCGGCTTCCATGGCGAGATTGGTAAAGGGGCTCTCATTTGAATGTTGGAGCATTCATATTCAGACTCAGTTGTTGAACTTTTTTCGGTACGAGAGAGATCAGTATTAGTATCAGGTGAAAGCACATCATCAGTGACTACCTTTTCGAATTCTTCATGCATGATTATTTTTCTTCGCTTACTTCCTTGTTGCTCCTTCAACTTTCTTGCATTTCTTTTTGCTATAGATCTTGAAAGGGCAACATCCTCCAATCACCATATTTCGCATAGTCTTCTGATCCTCAAGGAATTCCAGTTCTTCCTTGGGTATTCTTGATTCTTTTGGACAAACACAAATAATATATTTTTCTTTACATCCACTTTTTCGGCAGCCAAAATCTTGGTGCGAAACGAAGTTGCATTTACAGGCACAAATGTCAAAGAGTTCTACCAATGATTTTTTGAACAATTCAATAAGCTTCGCACTGCTTTTGGATCGATTGAGTTGCGTAACCTTGTCGGTAAAGTATTTCAGCTTGGTAATTATGGATTTTTTACTCACTGAGGGTATTGATGAACGTTTCCACACTTCGACCAATGCTTCTGCTATCGTTTCGAGAATATCATTCATTTGTCAATTTTGCAGATGAGCCTTCCTTCAGTAGAAGAAAATACTTCCCAACCTGCATATTAGAGGGTAAGACATTATGTGGCCATTCACGTGGAATTCCGAACAGAAAATGTTGCTTCACCGACTGTCTAGTTAGTAGGGATTTTGTCATATTAGATCTGAGGTTAAATTTCTACAGAAATATCACATTATGAAAATCTGAAAAAATACAAAACACGGAATTAGTTAAAACAAATTATATATAAGCTCTAAAACTTAAACGTGGAATTCCAAACAGAAAATGTTGCTTCACCGACTGTCTAGTTAGTAGGGATTTTGTCATATTTAGATCTGAGGTTAAATTTCTACAGAAATATCACATTATGAAAATCTGAAAAAATACAAAACACGGAATTAGTTAAAACAAATTATATATAAGCTCTAAAACTAAAATGTGAACATATTTTACTCAATAGTCTTTGTAGCCACCCATGCTACAATATGCAGCATGTGGCTCCTACCCCCATCCCTTATCAGCCATATGCAAGATGTCATTGACCTCGAGTGAGACTGATGTTTAGATAAGCGTCTGTGTGTTCTTATTGGTGATTATTAAGTATCGCTTGTGTTGTGTGAATATATTTACTCGTTATCATAGTTATAACCAAATAACGCACAATATAACGCGATATCTTCTCTCAAAAGCCAATAGATATTATACTAAGGGTCTTTCAAAATATGACTTTCCGCCATTTTGTTTTCGGCAAAAATGCGGCGGAGGAGGGTCCTAAATAGAAAATATTATCTTTTTAGAATTTCTAGAGGGTCAGCATACCAAATTATGAGTGAGGCAAGACGGTTTAATATTTTCACTCCACCCTAATATATATATGATAATAACTTATATACAGGGTGTACATAAAGTCAGGATCTATTTTTGTGAAGCACTTGGAAATTATATGGAATTCAATCATAAAATGATAAAGTGGTAACATTTATTAAATAATTAAGCGTAGGATTCGACGTAACGCCCATCAGTATCCCTGCACAGCTCAAATCGTTCCGCAGCATTTCTAAACACATTCTGGAACATTTGCGGGGTTATGTTATCTGCAGCAGTTCGTATACGTGTACGTAAGTTTTCAAGACTCGTAATCTTCGTCTGATAGACGTGCGACTCGATAAAGCCCCATGCAAAGAAATCTAAAGGGGTTAAATCTGGTCATCTCGCTGGCCAAGGTCTGTTGCTTCCGCGTCCGATCCAGCGATTTGGAAAACGTCCATTTAGATAATCCTGAACAATTTTGGCATAGTGACAAGGAGCACCATCATGTTGATAGACGACGGTACTAACAATCCTATCCCCGTCGTCTATCAACATGATACTTGAGAGATATTTGACAAATTAGTGGCAACAATTAGACTTTCCAGTAAGATGATGTTCCTGCGCACAGAACACAACGAACTGTGGCTTACCAGCAGAAAGTAACCCGACGACTTTATTGAGTCAAACATGTGACCAGCCAACAGTCCAGATCTTTCACCTTTAGATTACACTATTTGGGGGGCATTGAATTCAAAAGTTTATATTCCTGGTGAAAGAATTCAAAATGTGACGAATTGCGTTCTCCCTCCTCATCTTGCGCGGATGTTCTTCTATACGAGCGTCGTTCTTTACGTTAATTATACTGTGTTGTTTGCAGTTGAAATGTATATATGTGCGGCATGCGGGAGGTGCCCCCTTGGGGCATTGGTTTCTGCGCGTATGTAGGAGAATTACGACTTCTGATCGAGTGAGGCCCATGGTGTAGTGGTTATCATATCTGACCGGCAATCGGAAGATCCCGGGTTCGATTCCCGGGTGTTTACCTCATTTTTTCATTTGTTCGTCCTCCCTCCTCATCTTGCGCGGAATGTTCTTCTATACAAGCGTCGTTCTTTACGTTAATTATACTGTGTTGTTTGCAGTTGAAATGTATATATGTGCGGCATGCGAGAGGTGCCCCCTCGGGGCATTGGTTTCTGCGCGTATGTAGGAGAATTACGACTTCTGATCGAGTGAGGCCCATGGTGTAGTGGTTATCATATCTGACCGGCAATCGTAAGATCCAGGGTTCGATTCCCGGGTGGTTACCTCATTTTTTCATTTGTTCGTTCTCCCTCCTCATCTTGCGCGGAATGTTCTTCTATACAAGTCGTCTTTCGTTATTATATATATATATATATATATATATATATATATATATATATATATATATATATATATATATATACAGGGCGTCCCAAAAAAATGTATACACACTTTAAATAATTATAAAGGCAGTGTTTATTAAAATACATTTCATTTTCAAAATGTAATAGAATCTACAGACATTATTTAATTGTTTTGTCAACGCCTGTTTTCAAACTGACGTCCGTTCTGGTCCAGGCACTGCTGATACTGCTGATAACGCGAAGCAATGGAATCGCAAACATCACGAAACATTTCGTTTGGTATTTGTGTGCATTCTCGTTCAATGGCTGCTCTCAATTCAGCGACTGTTGCAGGTTTTATAGCGTAGACTTTGTCTTTTAAGTATCCCCATAAAAAAAGTCTAGTGGTGTGAGGTCTCGTGAACGCGGAGGGTATTCTACGAAACCCCTTCGTCCAATCCACATCCACATCGTGCCAAGTACCACTCGCAATACTCCACTCTTCGGTCCGGATCATTTTCATTAATAGCATGGACTAATTTTGGAATGTAACTTTTCCATTGACAGCGCTTCAAAATGCGTTGGACAGACGATTCTGAAATTCCTACCTCACGACTCGCTTGCCGCACAGATTTTCTTGGACTTTGGTGATACGTTTCCAGTACTCTTTCTTGCTTTGTGGGGCTTGTCGATGTCCGTGGTCTTCCGGAACGCTTCTTGTGGACATTCTGAACAGTTCCATCGGCTTCAAACTTATCTCTAATTCGAGTGATGGTAAGTCGCGTTGGTGGATCTGTTTGAAACTCCCTCCTAAACTGTCTTTGCACTTCAACTGCGTTTTCACACTTCCAGTAGCATTTAGAATGAATTTCCTTTGTTCAAAGCTTAGTCTGACTGCCATTATTAATTCTAATGGGTTTAACTTGGAAAGAAAGAAACATCAATTGAGCTATCAGCTGTTAAAGTGTGTATACATTTTTTTGGGACGCCCTGTATATATATATATATATATATATATATATATATATATATATATATATACAGGGTGGGGCACGGGAATCAAGTGTTTTTGAATAGCTAGTAATCGGCCATTAAGAATGGGAGGGGCGTGCGGTAGGTAGCATTCCATTCCTGGGTTCATAGCATTTAACTTTAACACTCACCTTTATCTTTCAGGTGCCATCATGGAGCAGTGGACGTTAGAACACCGCATGTTCGCGTATGATCATTTTGTTAGGAGTGGCGAGTCAGTGACAGCAGTTCAGCGTGCGTTTCGCCGCAGATTCAACATTCATCGAAATGACTCTGTTCCCTCTCGTGACACAATCTTACGTTGGGTTAACAATCTTCGAACAGGAGGCTCAATAATGAAAACAAAACCGAAGGGCCGCAACGCACTGTGCGTACTCCAGAGAACGTTGAAAGGGTCAGACAAGCGATGTTGCAAAGCCCAGGCCGCTCTGCTCGGAGACATTCAGCTGCACTCGGAATCAGCAATCGTACTGTTAGACGGATTTTGCATGAAGAATTACATTTTCACCCATACAAGTTAGCGATGGTGCAGGAATTGAATGTAAACGATTGCCCCCAACGACTGAATTTTGCACAGGAAATGCTTGCACTTTATGAGCAGAATGAAAACATGATGGTGGTAATGAGTGATGAAGCCCATTTCCACCTTAATGGGGCCGTCAACAATCAAAACTGTCGGTATTGGGCTGCTGAAAATCCGCGACAACTCCATGAAAAACCGCTGCATAGCCCTAAGGTTACAGTTTGGTGCACGGTGGGAAAGTTTGGCGTCATCGGTCCCTATTTCTTCGAACAAAATGGGGTTACCGTTACCATAACATCTGGGCGTTACATTGAGATGGTGAACACCTTTTTCATCCCTGAGTTACGAAGAAGGCATATTGCTCGTCGACATTTGTGGTTTCAGCAAGATGGGGCCACGCCACACACCGCCAGAGCGTCAATGGCTGTTCTTCGCCCCCTGTTTCCCAACCATCTCATTTCGAGATTTGGTGACATTGCATGGCCCCCTCGGTCCCCTGACTTGTCCACATGTGACTTCTTTCTATGGGGGTACCTCAAGTCACGTGTCTACGAGGACAAGCCCCGTACATTAGATGCATTGAAGGAAGCGATCCGTCAACAAATCATCCAAATCAACAGAGACCTGCTGGGAAGAGTGGAGGCCAATTTTCGTAAACGCCTTCAACAATGCGTCGACGGCCAAGGACATCATATGCCAGATATAATTTTCGGTACATGATTATTATGACATGAAATGCTATGTTCTTACGAATGTTGTTCTATCAATATATTTTCTTTACAAAAATAAATATCATTTTCCTGATTATTCCAAAAACACTTGGTTCCCGTGCCCCACCCTATATAAAAAGAGTGATCCAGAGAAATGGGACCCAAAAGAAACCCCTGTAACTCTTAAAGTATAAGTCCTTTTATAAAATCATACGCATCATTCGAAAGAGGATAGTTACAAGTTTGTACAGGATTGTATAGGTTTTGACAATACAAGACAAGCTAAGATACAAAACAAAATAAAAGTGTTAGTTAAAACTAACCCTTCAAGATGACTGCATGGACTGTGGAACAGCTGCGTTTCATAACTGAGCAATATTATGAGCATGGAAGAAGTGTAGTTTCAGCTCAAAGATCTTTCAAGACAAATTTTCAGATGTCAAAATCACCTTCTAAGAAAGTAATCCGTCGGTGTGTCAGAAATTTTTCCCTAACTGGCAGCATTGGAAAAAGAAAACCAACTGGAAGAGTGCGCACAGCAAGGATAGACGAGATCATTAACAGAACTCATGAAATTGTACAGGATAATCCTAACATAAGCATCAGACGTGCTTCTCAGCTGTTAGGAGTTGGATATGGAACAACACACGGTATATTCAAGCAAAATGTAATGCTCTTTCCATATAAAATTCAAACAGTGCAACAACTAAACGATGGAGATTTCGCACCAAGACGACAATTCTGTCAATGGATCCAACAGAAGGTAAATGACCACCAATTTTCTAGCAACTTTGATTATGTCAGACGAAGCCCATTTTCACTTGAATGGAACTGTAAACAAACAAAATTGTCGTTTCTGGGCAACAGAAAATCCATTGAATATTATCGAAGTCCCGTTGCATAGTCAGCGTGTAACTGTTTGGTGTGGTCTTGATCATAGGGCCGTACTTTTTCGAGGATTCCACCGGAAACACGGTCACTGTAAATGGTTCCAACAAGACGGAGCTACCTGCCATACCACGAGGAACTGCATGGCAGTTTTGCGTCAAACGTTTCCAGGCGAGTTAATCTCAAGATTTGGAGACGTTGAATGGCCCGCAAGGTCTCCGGATTTTCTCCCTTAGATTATTATCTCTGGGGATATTTAAAGAGTAGAGTCTACAGAAATAACCCAACGACCTTGCAAGAATTGAAGGCCGCCATCACAAATGAGATACAGGCCATACCACCGCACACTCTTGCAAAAGTGATGCAGAACTTACAAGCGAGAACACTGGAATGCTTGGCAACTAATGGAGCACATTTGAAAGGAGTCATTTTTAAAAATAAATACTTCATAATAAACTTGTAACTCTACTCTTTCGAATGATATATAGTTTTTATGAAAGGAATTAAATATTAAGAATATTTGGCTTTTTTTTATGGGTCCCATTTATCTGGATCACCCAGTATATACACACACACACATATATATATATATACATTTTAACTGCAAACAACACAGTATAAATAATGTAAAGAAAGACGCTTGTGTAGAAGAACGTTCCGCACAAGATGAGGAGGGAGAACGAACAAATGAAAAATGAGGTAACCACCCGGGAATCGAACCCGGGATCTTCCGATTGCCGGTCAGATATGCTATCCACTACACCATATATATATATATATATATATATATATATATATATATATTCTCCCCTGGGGTGGGTGGCGTCCCTTTCCCGGTGACCTCCATGAATGAAAATGTGAAGATGGAACTTCTTGCTCTTTCTCATTACACCGTTCGTGGTTGGATTTGACAACACAATTTCTACTTATTTATTTAGTTCATAAATGCACCGATATTCATTTACACACAATTCGGATGTTACAATTTAAGGGATAACGCGAACCCATTGATGTATTTGTTCGGATTACTTTTCACTTAATTTCAGATTTTTTGCAAATGGACGACCCCACGGGATTTAGCTGAAATTTTTATTATACATATATTTTAATGTCCTGACAACAGAAATAATATTTTTTTCATGGAGAAATGCGCAGAAGGTAAAGTAAAATGAAGAAGTAAAGAGAACTAGTTTGCCGCGCGCATGACGGTTTCCATGGTAACTAGGATTTTGGTATTCAGTTTTGCACAGTTTGCGTCGAATTCTAATCAGTTTTCATTCGCTTACGAAGGAAGCTTCATTGACAATCGGAAACCATGTCGGATACGTATAATTTGCAGTGGTTATTTGAAAACATAAAAACCGAATATAATGCGGTTAAATTCTTGCAAGATTATGGAATAATTCCAGCAAATAAAATATGCAGAAAGAAGCATCAAATGAATTTAAAACCAAAAAATAACACCATTGTATGACGCTGCAGAAAAAACAGCTGTAAAGAGGATGCATCTGTTCGAAAAAATACATGGCTAGAAGGCTCGACCATTGCTTTGAAAAAATCATATTATTGATCTATTCGTGGTCACAAGAATATACATCAATGAAATATTGCGAAAAAGAGTTATGCATAAGCCACACAATGCAGTAGATTTCAACAATTATTTAAGAGAGGTAAGCTAACTCACCATAAACATGTAATTGACCTAACCTAACTAACCTAACCTTACCTAACCTAACTAACCTAACCTTACCTAACCTAACCTAACCTAACTAACCTAACCTTACCTAACCTAACCTAACTAACCTAACCTAACTAACCTAACCTAACCTAATCTTATCAATTTAATTACAGGTGTGCCGCTTCAGTCTTGAAAGAGCCAACCGCAATTGGTGGAGAAAGTCAAACTGTAGAAATAGGCAAAACGTATTTCAGCAGATGTAAGAACAACAAAGGAAGAGTTTTAGCGAAGCAATGGATAATTGGCGGCATATGCCGCGAAACCAAAGAGTATTTCTAAAAGCAGTGCCACAGAAATGCTGAAACATTACTGAACTGTATAAAAACAAACATTCGGCCAGGCACTACAATTATTAGTGACACGTGGAAAGCATACGAAAGTATCGAAAAAATTGAAAACTATCAGTACAAGCACCAAACTGTAAATCACTATCAAAATTTTATTAATCCAGAATCAATGCCCACATGCAAACTATAGAGAGCACCTGGCATGCTTTGAAACAACGCAACAAGACAGTGCGGGACTCATCGTCAAATGATAGACTCATATTTATGAGTACATATGGAGACAAAGGAACAAAATTAAAGATTTATTCAACAAAATACTAAGAGACATTAAAAATTTTCCTAAATAAATTACTATTATTTATTCAGTAAAACAATTGCTTTGTTAAATATTTGTTAAATAAAGGATTTTTTATTTTACTTTTTGTCTGTTAGCATGGAAACCGCCATGCGCGCGGCAAACTAGTTCTCTCTATTTTTGTTTCATTTTACTTTACCTTCTGCACATTTCTCCATAAAAAAATATTATTTCTGTTGTTAGGACATTAAGATATATGTATAATAAAAATTTCAGCTAAATCCCATGGGGTCGTCCATTTGGAAAAGACTTAATTTCAACTGAGGAACTAACATTGTTTCTCGTCATAGTAATTTCTAAATTTTACCTTTAACTGTTGTATTAAAACACTAAGAAGTTTTACTATTTTAATCTTATGTTCATTCACAGGTTAAATTAACTTTACACTTACGTTATCCAATTAATAAACAAGGTTAAGCCTTGACTGAAAATCAAGTAGGCTTACAGAAACGATAAAGACACAGTGCGTGACATGAAGAAAAGCCTTGGGACGCGGATAAAATTCACCATTTCTTTTGCCTTGGGTGGAGGGAAGTAATGAATTTACTAAATTAAACTCATTTTAAATATGCCCTATTTCCCACGGGCTCAAATCGAGAAATTGAAGTAAAGATAACAAGAGGAATAAAAGGCGACCCTCTTTTGGTGACAACTTGTTCTCCACTCTCGATGACAAGCTGTCAACACTCAACGACGCTCCCTTCAGAAGAGATCTCGAATTTTCATGTAGCGTCATCTCTAATATACTATTTCAGAAATGAAGCATTATATATATATATATATATATATATATATATATATATATATATATATATATAGAGAGAGAGAGAGAGAGAGAGAGAGAGAGAGAGAGAGAGAGAGAGAGAGAGAGAGAGAGAGAGATAGATAGATAGATAGATATATATATATATGTAACAGTTTTTTGCGCACACCTACAGGTCGCTACAATTAGTGTAGAACAATGCGGTTTTCACCATTCGATGCGTCTTTTTATTGTGCAGTGCCCATGCTAAAAAAAATTCCCTAACATAATTCCTTGCCCCCTTTTAGGGGTACAGTTCTTATCATGCCTGTACACGCATTTTTTTAATTTTTCATTTTTAATCATAATTTTGGCACAAAATAAGTCAATATTTACTAAACATTTAATATCATTCGATTCACAAAAGATTTATTTATCGATTCAATTTAAAAAAAGTATATATTTTTAAAATTCATAAGGAACTTTTTGCAAAAAATTAAAAACAAACATGCATTTTTAAAATTCAATGATTTTTATACAAAATATTTGATATTTGTTATAATTTTAACATTTTTCGATTCACAAAAAATTTCTTTATCGATTCAATACAAAAAATCACAAAAGATTTCTTTTCAATTCAATACAAAAAATTACATAATTAAAACGGGCAATTTAAATAAACACGAGTTTAAAGTTAAACGAGCCACACTCGAAATTATTTACCGTGACTTTTGTGCGTTTTATTACTGTGGCTTTTGTACAATTAATTTTACGTATACACAAACAATTTGATAGGATATTGATTTATCATTCTATTTTTAGTTGTCATAGAAATACGTTAATTAAGTTATCTGATTAGATGCGCTTTTATAGTTGAAGATCATTTTTAGAAAATTATTTATTTTCTATTTTCCCCACTTTAAAATATTACAAAATTTCTATTAGGTATCCTAATATCATTATGCCTGTCGCTGTAAGTAAGAAAATAGCAATTATTTTCCATTTTATGAAAATTTCGGACCCCCTAGGCCTACAAAACCAATTTTCCCCTTTTCTTTATAAAAAATTGTTGATTTTCGGAAGTCTTTCGGTTATAAATTTGTACCAGTCTATTGTTTATCTATAATAATAATAATAATAATAAAAAGACGTGTGTGTGTGTGTATGTGTGTGTGTGTGTGTGTATGTGTGTGTGTGTGTGTGTGTATGTGTGTGTGTGTGTGTGTGTTCCAGCCATCAGTCATAACTCCAAAATGGAAGCAATTACAAACATGAAACTTCACACACATATTGATTAGGTCCAGAGGTTGTGCACGTGGGTGTTAATAAATTAAATAATTAATTTTAAAACATTAAATGACGTCATCAAGATCATTAAGAAACCTATGGTAAAATTATTGAATACCCGGTTAGGTTCATTGAATACTAGGTTAGGTCATCTGTACGCCCTTGACGATTGGTTAGGTTAAGTCGTGATATTTTCGTTGGCTTTAACGAAAATATCATGACTTAACCTAACCAATCGTCAAGGGTATGCAATTAACCTAACCGGGCATTAAATTAACGTACCCGGGCATTCAATTAATCTAATCGGGCATTCAGTTGATCTAACTGGGCATTCAATTAACCTAACCGGGCATTCAGTTTACCTAACCGGGCATATATATATATATATATATATATATATATATATATATATATATATATAGCGTTCAACATCCACCCCGGCAACGCCGGGTCGCTCCGCTATTATTGAATACCCGGTTAGGTTCATTGAATGCCAGGTTAGGTCATCTGTACGCCCTTGACGATTGGTTAGGTTAAGTCGTGATATTTTCGTTGGCTTTAACGAAAATATCATGACGTAACCTAACCAATCGTCAAGGGTGTACAATTAACCTAACCGGGCATTCAATTAACGTACCCGGGCATTCAATTAATCTAATCGGGCACTCAGTTGACCTAACCGGCCATTTAATTAACCTAATCGGGCATCATTACTATTATAATTTAGCAAAAATGTGTCTGCCTGTCTGTCCGCAGAAAAAACTTTTTACTTTTCTGAACCGATTTCGACCAAACTTCGTATGGTGGATGGGGATGATGAGTAATGAACGAAAATATATGTGTGACCAGCCCCCCCCCCCACCACCACCACCACCAATTACTGGGCCCGAGGGCCCCCAGCACCGCGATAAAACTATAGAAAAGAACGCGGCAATGAAAATCTTGAGCTTCACATTGTGTCAATATTTGTGAAGCTTAAGATTTTCATGACTATAGTTTTATTGACCAAATAATTGAACCCCGAGTAATTAGGGGCCTGCGACCCCCCAATCACTGTCGGTTCAATTATTTGGTCAATAAAACTATAGAAAAGAACGCAGTCATGAAAATCTTGAGCTTCACATCCGAGTTCATCTTATCAAGATTTGTGAAGTTTAGATTTTCATGGCTGCGTTCTTTTCTGTAGTTTTATTGACCGAATAATTGGTTCGCCAGTAATTGGAGGGCCACAGGCACCCCAATTACTGAGGCCCAAGGTGAGAGGAATGGGAACGATATCCAGATAAAGGGCTAGTGATGTTCAAAATAAAATACGCCGTAGGCCCACAATTCGGTTTGGGTCGAAGGTCCAAGCACCGCAGATCTAGCAAAATCGGCGCGTAGCGCCGATCTTTTGCTAGTGATAGACTATTTCTGTGCTCTGGAACTACACAACAAGTTTACACATCTTATTTTATGAGTTTTATTACATTCCTACTTCTTGTATATTATTTATCTAACTTATTTGACCTATTTAAGCATATTAAACCCTATCATTATATATTTAGCGCTATTTGCAAACTAATTTGTTTTTATATGATAATTAAAACCCACTGTAATAGACAGAGTTTATTTCCACAACAGTTTCGATGCCCACTGGCATCCTCTTGGGTGGATACAGAAAAACGAATGAACCCAAAACAAGAGGGAAAACAGTCCAGGGACCATTAAGAAATTCGCACCTAGGTTAGATCCCGTTCTCCCGACACTGGAAGGGCATTTTTATTAAAGGGACCCGCTTAAAAGTACATTCGCACAAATTTAAAACTATCTCCTTGTTCTATACATACAGATTCTATTATTTTTTTACATAATTATTACATTTATTATTAAATTTATTACATTTAATATTGCATTATTATTTATTACAGAAATTATAAATTTATTATTACATTGATTATTACACTGTTGTTTATTATACAGAAATTTTAAACCGAAAAACGAATGAAAAAGGCGAGAAGGAAACAATCCAGAGACCATTAAGAAATTCGCACCTAGGCTAGATCCCGTTTCCACGACCCCAGAAGGGCATTTTTTATTTTTGTTATTAAAGGGTCCCGCTTATAAGTACCTTCGCACAAATTAAAACTATCTACTTGTTATATACATACAGATTCTATTATTTTGACATAATTACTGCATTTATTATTGCATTTACGTTTTTTAACATTTAGCATTATTACCTTTACACTAATTATTACATTTATTTTATTACCTTTATTATTACATTTATTGCATTTATATTTATTTCCACATTTATTACTTCCATTATTACATTTACATTTACGTTTATTATTCCATTTTTATTTTACCGAAAAAAAAAAGAACCAAAAGCGAGTAAGGAAACAATCCAGAGACCTTTAAGAAATTCACACTTAGGTTAGAACCCGTTCACCCGACGCCGCGCGCCGTAAGGGATTTTTTGACCAAGAATCTCATTAAAGGGTCCAACTTATAAGTACCTTCGCACAAATCAAAATTATCTTGTTCTATACATACAGATTCTATTATTTTTCTTTTGACATAATTATTACATTTATAAAGTACCTTATTTGATTCCCAATCTATAGCATGATCATTTTGGCTGGCGTGATAAAAAATGGCATTATTAGTATTACAACTTCTGAAGGCATATTTGTGTTCTTTAACCCTTTATTGCACAGTAGTACCCGTAGGTAACAAACTGGAAAATCATGCAAAAGTACGGCGTAACCTAGAGGTAACAGACTCTTACGTTTGGTGTGAGTCAATGAGGTTCTCAAGTACTTATATCTGGTGACTCTGAGATAACCTCAGTTTATCGCAAAACTTTGACGTGGGAAGGTCGTTGCTCTGCCTCCTAGATTTTTTTAGTCGGTGCTGTTCCTTTACAATCGTCTGCTGGCTTCATCCGTACAGGTAAGTGTTTGTAATTTTTTCTTTTCATAGAAAAATTGTTCATTGATAGTTACAATAGTTATTTTCATTAGTATGACTAATATACTATTTCGAATGAGAGTAAATGTGTTTGCTACTTGAAAGTAACAATGTGCATTCCCGTGTATTTTCTCGTTAAAAAAAGCCTTTATGTGACTTTTCTTGATGCAATTATTTGTTATATATATATATATATATAATATATACAGTATATATATATATAATATATATATATATATATATATATTATATATATATATATATATATATACGCACACTGTGTATATATATATTTGATACTGGTATTTGTTATTTGTATATCATTGATGGCTGAATATAGGTCTAGGCCTATGTGCAATATATTACTTATACAGACATTTACATCCTTACTTTCTTACTTTCTTTAGGTATGGACACTCATTCTTTTTATGGAAAAACTGCTGCAGCTGGCTTTCCAGATGGAGTCAAATAGATATACCATTCAAAAGGACCCAAATAGGCCCCTGAGGCTAACTGAATTAGAATTAGAACAGTTTATTGGTATTTTGTTTACAATGAGTATTGTAAAGCTACCAAGGTCTAGATTATTTTGGAATTCACAACTGAGAATTGGCAAAGTAGCCGATACAATGCCGCGTCATAGGTATGAATTTACAAAAAAAATCGCTGCATTGTAATGATAACTTGGCTCGTCCGGAAAACTGCAATGACAAACTTTATAAAATACGGCCCATTATTGATGCAGTACGGAAAAAAGTCAGCATTCTTCCAAATGAAAAACTTTCAACTGATGAACAAATTGTCCCCTTCAAGGGTATGTCAAACATAAGAACATATAATCCAAAGAAACCTAAAAAGTGGGGTTATAAGATATTTGTTTTGTCAGGGGTAGACGGGATGGTATATAACTTTAGGATTTATACTGGGATGATAGAGTGTTCCTGGGCAACCTGACCTAAAGGCATCAGGAAATATTGTTTTAGACCTCCTACAACACATCCCTAGAGGGAAGTGGTAGGTCTATTTGATAATTGGTTCAATGGCCCTGCCCTTCAGGTAACATTGTGGAAACAAGGCATAGGGTGCTTGGGTAAAGTGCGACAAAATCGTCTGCGACGATGCAACATGCCTTCAGATTCCGAAATGAAGAGAGCTGGGCGTGGAAGTACAACACTCCAAACCACAACTAACCGAGGGGTACTACTTCTCAGCAATTTTGCAACTGTTGACCCCATGGCTCCCACAACTAGAGGGGACTCTAAAACAAAACAAAGAAAAGAAGTGCAATGCCCATCAATTATTATGGCTTATAATAAGTTTATGGGTGGGGTGGATCTTTTAGACGCCCTGATGGCACTGTACAGGATCCCAGTAAGATAAAAAAAATGGTATTATAAGCTCTTATGGCACTTATTAGATATGAAGGTGGTTCAAGCCTGGTCACTGTACCGTCGAGATGCAAATCAGTGCAATATCTCACTGAAAGAAAGATATCCTCTTTTATATTTCAAACTAAATATTGCAGAATGTCTTCTAAAGCAAGAAAAGTCCAACTCCTGTAAAAGAGGAAGGCCTTCAACAGACATTAATGTGCTTTACAAGAAAAAAGCAAAGAGGGGTCCTGCAGCACCAATACCGCAAAAGGATGTTAGAACAAATAACATAGGCCATTTACCAAAATTCAGCGAAAAAGAGGGGGATGCAAACTTCCTGGTTGCAAGGGTCTTTGCAAAGTTTTCTGTTGCAAATGTGAAGTTCATTTGTGTTTCACACCTAAATCGAACTGTTTCTAAAATTTCATGAATAAAGCTTACTTTCATAAAGTTTTTTATTGTAAACCTGTATCAGAGGAGTGGTTTAGGTGATTTCAGCAGTTGGGCAGACTAAAGGTTCATTTACTCACACCCCCTCCCCGTTTGTGGTGTTTCTTGGGCTCGCTGCGGACGGGCTCTTGTCTCCACGTGGAGAGGGGGGGACGCCGGAGTGGCGGGTGTTTGTACCCGTCCTCTGGTGACCGACTAGGCTTTTATTGTGCCCTTTTTCTTCTTCCCCTTCTGTCCTTTTGCCCTTTTTTCCCCTTGTTCCCTTTCCCCGCCTTTCTCTTTTCTTTCCGCCGTAGGGATATGTAGGATTTCCACGCACTGGTCTGCAATAGACGGGTGTTCGGCTTCCCGTCCGGCCCTAGCCTAGCCTAGCCTCTTCAACCATTTTCCTTTACTTTCCTTTTCTTCCGCGGCTATGCCCTCGCTGGTGGCTGCCTTACACCCACTTTCAACTCCTTCACCGCTCTTTACAAACTCCACTCCACATACCCAAAAAATTTACCCTGATGCCCAAAATAATATAATGTGAGTAATAAGCAGATTTTAGACATCCTATTTGGTTAAGATTTAACAAAAAATAATAAATGTATCAAAAATTTAAAAAGTATGCAATAAAGGGTTAATACGGGTTTCAATATTTTCTTCCAGTTTCTCCTACGTATACTAAATCACAACTTTTACAGGGAATGCTGTAAACACAGGCTTGTTCCTATTTTGCAACGTTATTCCTAACCAATTTACTTTTCACGGTAGACGAATATTTGAAAGCCAAAGCAAACTTAAAATCTTTCGTCAACGGTTTTACTCTTTCTAAGCCGACAATATAAGTCAAACTCACATATTGTTTTTGGTTAACTGAAGGTTCCCGAGGGGGCATAAAAAGATTTTCTGGATTTAAAATACGCCTTTCTGATAAACCACTCAAGCTATTTTAAATCCTTAAAAATGTTCCAAATCTTTGAATATTCCGGGTAGCCCACGTTAGCTTTGGGACAGGATCTAGATCCTGTCCCAAAGCTGGATCCTATGCTTTGCAGATAGCTGGTGAGGGAAGCTATATTTTTGGGACCTCTTTGCGAGTGACCCGTTGCCCACGTCGGGCTAGCATCATGAAAAAGAAAAGCTATAGTATTTGTCATTTACCATTACTTATTCGGACTATAGTGGATTTAATTTTTCCTAGAAGAGCTCCTTGTTCCATGTACTGTCTGTGTGTATCATAAAAACCTCAGGGAACCATTCTGAGTTCATTCCTATTATGAAACGGACATGTTATGTGCCTTGAAAAGTGGACGCTCAATTCTGCCAGTTGAGGTTTAAGTTTTGGTTTTGGGCTAAAAACATAATAGTTACCCCTTTTTCTTTGATGTATTCAATCTGACGTGAAGGCAGCGAGTCTTTTGCTTATATTCAGGTTCTAAATGTAGCTGGCTAGGCTGCTTTAAACCCTAGATCCTGTCCCAAAGCTGGATCCTATCTGCTTTGCAGATAGCTGGTGAGGGAAGCTATATTTTTGGGACCTCTTTGCGAGTGACCCGTTACCCACGTCGGGCTAGCATCATGAAAAAGAAAAAACTATAGTATTTGTCATTTACCATTACTTATTCGGACTATAGTGGATTTAATTTTTCCTAGAAGAGTTCCTTGTTCCATGCACGGTCTGTGTGTATCATATATATATATATATATATATATATATATATTATATTATATATATATATACAGTATATGCTCGGTTAGGTTAACTAAATGCCCGGTAAGTCAACTGAATGCCCGGTTGTCATCTGATTACCCGGTTAGGTTAACTGAATGCCCGGTTAGCTCAATTGAATACCCAGTTAGGTTAACTGAATAATTAGGTTAAGTCTTGATATTTTCGGTAGTTTTAACGAAAATATTCTGTGTCAAAATTGAAGTCTGGCAACTGGCAAAAAGTCTGGGGTCCGGGATAACAGGAAAGTACCAATTACTAAGGAAAATGACCTTCTTTTCTTGTGCAAATCAAGTAAAAAAAGTACAAAATTAATGAAAATAACGTCATCCTTATGCCATCTAGGACCAGCCAGTGACGCCATAGTTATGACATCATCAAGCCCTTTATAAACGGATGACCGCGAAACAAAGGCCTTTTATATCAATTGCGTTTCCTCCTATAGGGACGTATGATTCTTGTAGCTTAGATTTTGAAGAAGTCATCAGACGCGTTGGTTTAGACCAGTGGTCGGCGAACTTTTTTGGGTATTACCCCAAAATATATTTGAGGACGTAATCAGGACGTAAATTCGTAATATTCTAAAATTTAGAATAACGACACATTTATGTAACAAAATAAAATAAAAATATACGAAAAAAATATCAGCACAAAGTGTCTCTCATACCGCACGCATTACCCCCAAAAGTTTTAAATTTACCCCATTTGGGTAATTTACCCCTGTTCCCCGACTACTGGTTTAGACGACAGCGAAGTTCTGAAACTTTTTTCTGATCGTGGTGTAATTCCTACATCATTAAAATGTCGAAAGTGCAATAGTGACTGTATTTTCAGGGAAGATCAGAATATTACCAATAAGGTAAAATTAGGTTAGGTTAGGTTGGGTTGGGTTAGGTTGGGTTGGGTTGGGTTAGTTTTTTTTATTATAATGAAGTACTTTTTAGGATAATTTTGATTTGATATGCACGAATTTGACTTCTGTTTTCTGTGCAAATGTATATTTTTTAGATAATTTCATTTGCTTGTATCTCAAAAACTATACATTTGCACAGAAAACAGACTTCAAATTCGTGCATAACACATCAAAATTACCCTAAAAAGTGCTTTTTGTCCTAAAATCTAGAGTGGTGTTAAAACGAATATTCACCTAAATTTATTTATTGTTGGTGTAACGAGTATACAAACGTCAAGTTTTGCAAAGATAAACTTGATATGAGTCACCCTACTGTGGTTGATTACAACTTTTTAAGAGGTAAGTTACCTAGCTGAGAAACTAAACTAATCTCAACTATACCTAACCTAACTTAACCTAACAACCAAACCTAACCTAATATAACCAAACCTAACCTAACGTAATCTAAATAGCTTTCTTACATGTTCCAAGTTTGTGCCGAGGCAATTCTAAAACAACCAGTGAAAATGGGGGTTCAAACTACACCGTTGAAATAGATGAGACGATAGTTACACAAAGGAAAAAGTCTAGTCCAGGCTTTTTCTCCAAAAAAAGAATAGTAATTTAAAGGCGCATTTTTATAATTTCTTATCCTTTCTCAAAAAAAAGAATGTTATTTTTGAAATTAGCAGATAAAACTACTCTAGAAAAATATATTTTTATTTAAAATATTTACAGTTCATAAAACTGAGTACGAGTCGATTAATTCCGGTTCGATTTAATTATGTTGTAATAAATGAAATTAATGTGATTGTTAATTAATGCAATTTGACGTGATTATTAAATAAATATTTGTTTTATATTAACTGCCGAGAGAGAGAGAGAGAGAGAGAGAGAGAGAGAGAGAGAGAGAGAGAGAGAGAGAGAGAAATTAGTTTTGAAATGAAATCGCAGTTGGTATGCAGAAAGAGTGGTTAGTTTTAAAATATACAGTTGGCAACCCTGCGCCTCAGTTTAAATTTTCGCTGAGAGTTGTGATCGTAAGACCCTCACCACCCCTACTGGCTACGGGCCTCGTTATACCTTCCTTTTGAGCAATTTCCTTTTGTTTGAATAATAAATTTGGAGTCACCTGAAGATCAGGGCCCCCAGCCTTATTTAGTTAGCTTTATAAGGCTAACTAACGAAAATATCACGACCTAACCTAACCAATCGTCAAGGGTGTAAAGTTGACCTAACGATTGGTTAGGTTAGGTCGTAATATTTTCGTTAATTAGCCTTATAAGGCTAACTAGAAAAGGCTGGGGGCCCTGATCTTCGGGTGATCCTAAGTAGTATAACCGAAAAAGGTTAGAGTGCAATACAATGATGCAATGTTGCAATGAGTGCCAGTGCCAATCCCCCTCCCCCTTATTGAAAGACCCCCGTGCCAAACCCAGGGTGCCAAAAAAAAGGGGGGAGTCCACCTGACCTCATTGGGGGAGAAGCTGAGACGGCCTCACCCCCTCAAAGGGGCATACTTAACCTAAGAGAGAGCGTGAGAGGAGGAGGAGAGAGAGGAAGAGGCCTTCCAGATTCCACAAGAGGCAGAAGCTCAATGACTGATTATACTCCAACACTTAACTTAGAACTCAAAATTGGCGTGCAAGCCAGTACCTCCAGGCATTATCAGCCAGTTGGCACAGTGTATACATGCCTGAACACCCAAGAAACGCACACAAACGCACATACACTCCCCGACTATACGCCCATAAAGCCCCTATTATTAAACACACAACTATATGCACGTTCACAGATTATATGCACCGGGATCGAGACCAGGTGGCGGCAGCCGGCGCATAGCAAACGTTCATCCTTCCACACAATTGGTTGGTAGATAAATGGGTACCCTGGGTAGCCTAGTGGTTAAGACGCTGGGCTTCTGGTGGTCCGGGTTCCCCGTTAAACTGTAGGTCTGAGGTGGAGTGTAAAGCGTGACCTTCGTCAGAATGAACAATTCGGGTGGAAGCTAACGAAAGGTTAACCAAAGGAAAGCCTATATATGTACAGTTCCAGAAAAAAGTTCATCTAAAAAATTTTGAAAACTATAAAAATTACTAATTAGTACAAGAAGCGCACACAAACGGACATAGATTCACCTATTATCACACGTGCACAACTATATGCACGTTCATAGGTCGCCAACTCCCTCCGTCATCACCCGTTTTCACACAATGTTTGAACATCCAAGAAGCGCACACAAACGTACAAAGATTCCCCTATTATTACGCAAAAGAGAATCTTCAATTATCAATTAATAATTTATGTTATTGTATACATTGCAGCTAGCACATGTTCAAATTTATCGATCAGTAATAATAATAATAATAATAATAATAATGTATTCTAATTTAAACTAGAATAAATTGCCCCAATTTAAAGTTCAATTTTGGTTAAGAATTTTATGAAGCTTTTGATAATTGGGTTTTATTTACTTTAAAACCAACACAAGATGTACACACACACACACACACACACACACACACACACACATATATATATATATATATATATATATATATATATATATATATATTATCACAAGTAATAAAAATTGACATTTGCCATACCCCAATCTCTCGACACCATAAACTTTGAGGGCGAATATCCGTCGCAGCCCCTCTCATCTCCGTTAATTTTTTAAAAATTATTTTACGTGATTATAAAAGCAGCTAAATCCCTCATATATAAGCACACCGGACAAAAAATTAGTCACCCCTCTGAGAATGTACCTAATAACGTGTGACGGCGCCTCTGGCCTTGATAACCGCACGAATCCGGCGAGGCAGAGACTCTACGAGGTTGTGCATGTACTGAACATCGATTTGCTGCCACTCGTTCATCAGCCGGTCCCGAAGTTCCGCCAGAGTCCGTGGGTGTCTATTCCTGCGCTTCACTTTCTGTTTCCAGCCTGAACAACACCTTCGACGCATTCAGGATTAAAGGCTTCATTGGACCTACGATGTACTCGTCGCCTCCCATCATTGGAGAACAAACAAAAACGGGACTCATCGGACCAAATTACACGTTTCCAATCTGCTGCAGTCCAGTTTTTGTGCCTCTGAGCCCATTTATAACGTGCCAATTTGTGACTTGCTGTTAACAGCGGCCTCTTCCGTGGTACCCTGCTCCAGATGTCCATCGCATGCAGTTCTCGTCGCAATGTCCGTTCGGAAATTGGTCGCTGGAGAACCTCATTGGTTTCTTGGAGCAATTGTTCTCTGGTTTGAAAACGATTTGCAGTAACTAGACGAGAAACATGGCGGCGGCCCCTATTGTCGAGAATTGTTTTCCGGCCACAGTTACGCCGTCGATTGTCAGTTGATTGCGAACTACACCACTCTTTGTAAACTCGCTGGACAGTACGCGTTGACACACCAACAAATTGGGCTACTTCAGACATTTTGTGTCCGTGGGCTCTGTCAAACACGATGGCTCCTTTTTGCCACTGAGTAACGTCTGCCTCACGACCCATTTTGCAGACTATATCCAACACACACTTTGTTCTTCACCACCTCACGAAACAGATCTGATCCTGTGTGCTACGTCACCGCTAATTGTCACTTACCAATGCTACATCAGCGCCCTCTGTGTGACCTTGAACTTCCTACTATCGGTGCTATTAGGGGTGACTAATTTTTTGTCGGGTGTGCTATATATATATATATATATATATATATATATATATATATATATATATATATATATATATATATCACAGGTAAGGTAATAAAACAGATCACACAGACGTTCTCTCGACACCATAAACTTTGAGGGGCTAATGCATCGCCACCCCTTCCATCTGTGTTAATTTTTTAAAAATTATTTTACGTGATTGTAAAAGCCGCTAAATCCTTCATATATATATATATATATATATATATATATATATATATATATATATATATATGATACACACAGACAGTGCATGGAACAAGGAACTCTTCTGAGATAATTAAATCCACTATAGTCCGAATAAGTAATGGTAAATGACAAATACCATACTTTTTCTTTTTCATGATACTAGCCCGACGTGGGCAACGGGTCACTCGCAAAGAGGTCCCATAAATATAGCTTCCCTCACCAGCTATCTGCAAAACAGACAGGATCCAGCTTTGGGACATGGATCTAGGGTTTAAAGCAGCCTAGCGCTGCTACATTTAGAACCTCAATATAAGCAAAAGACTCGCTGCCTTCACGTCAGATTGAATCCATCAAAGAAAAAGGGGTAACTATTATATTTTTAGCCAAAAACCAAAACTTAAACCTCCACTGGCAGAATTGAGCGTCCACTTTTCAAGGCACATAACATGTCCGTTTCAAGATGGGAATGAACTCAGAATAGTCCCCTGAGTTTTTTATGATACACACAGAGAGTGCATGGAACAAGGAACTCTTCTGGGATAATTAAATCCACTATAGTCCGAATAAGTAATGGTAAATGACAAATACCATAGTTTTTCTTTTTCATGATGCTAGCCCGACGTGGGCAACGGGTCACTCGCAAAGAGGTCCCATAAATATAGCTTCCCTCACCAGCTATCTGCAAAGCAGACAGGATCCAGCTTTGGGACATAGATCTAGGGTTTAAAGCAGCCTAGCCCTGCTACATTTAGAACCTCAATATAAGCAAAAGACTCGCTGCCCTCACGTCAGATTGAATACATCAAAGAAAAAGGGGTAACTATTATATTTTTAGCCAAAAACCAAAACTTAAACCTCAACTGGCAGAATTGAGCGTCCACTTTTCAAGGCACATTTATGGGACGTCTTTGCGAGTGACCCGTTGCCCACGTCGGGCTAGCATCATGAAAAAGAAAAACTATGGTATTTGTCATTTACCATTACTTATTCGGACTATATTGGATTTAATTATCTCAGAAGAGTTCCTTGTTCCATGCTCTGTCTGTGTGTATCATAAAAAACTCAGGGGACCATTCTGAGTCATTCCCATATATATATATATATATATATATATTAGCAAAGGTAAGACAATAAAACAGAAGTTTATGGTACTGCCATTCTCTCCATAACCCTCCACAATTATTATTTTTTTAAATTATTTTGTAAATCGTTCATATAAAGTTTTATTTCCGAAACAAAACCTCTCTCTCTCTCTCTCTCTCTCTCTCTCTCTCTCTCTCTCTCTCTCTCAACGAATCATTTCTGGAAGAAATCTATGGGATGGGTAAGTTATATCTGACACGTCCCAGAATTCACGGATCAGCCAATTACACCCCAGTGGGCGGAGTTCCAGGCCCTCTGGTTGGTGGATAGTAGCACTTACACATTATGCCCCGCCTAAATTTCACCGGGCAATAGGAATCTCGTGATTCGGCTATTTGGGGTGTTTACAATTAGGTTCGCGTATATAAAAGTTTTTTTTTTCATCTAGAATCCACAACAGTTGTATTTATCAACCAGTAGTTACAGAAATATCGCGTCATGAGCCAATCACAAAACCTTTACGGCTACCCGCAGTTGTTTGAAGATGGAGATGCCGCAGCGCTGTCTACAATTCATCTTTTCGGGGCGACTGACTGGAATGATCTTCACTCCACACAAAACGTTAATGATATCTGCAATGATCCTCCGTTTGAACCAACAGAAGCCTCTACCTTCGAGATGTAAGTAATTAATTTAATTTGTGTTTCGTGGTATATACTTCGTTTTATTCAGTGCCAGTGTTAGTTAATTTATTAAAAACCATAATAAATGCGTTTTGAAAAACTAGTTTGTGATTTAAGCGGAAGGCGGGGGCTATATATATATATATATATATATATATATATATATCGCTTCATTCAGTGCAAGTGTTATAATTTATAAAAAGCCGTAATAAAACGAAGTGAAAGGATATCTGCCCAGGGGTCGAGGCCCCGTGCCGGTAGACGATGCGTAGCACACCCAGCTAATCTTCCTTCATGATAATGTCATTTAGACAGTGAATTTTATTATTTGAAAGTGAAATTTTATTACACGCTTGCTACTGATAACTTAAAAATTTATAGAAAGTTCTACAGGTAGGATTTTAGAATTATTAAAAACTTTCAAGATTTGCCTGCGGCCCCGGGCTCGTTACCCGGTGCTGGCAGATGATGCGTAGCACATCCAGCTAATCTTACTTTTGAATCCTATCAGGATATCTGCTTTGTGATTATAATTTGCCGGGCACCCTATTCGGCATTTTCTCTTATCGTAACTCTTCAATTAGACTTTAATTTCATTTAACTTTAATTAAAAAAAAAGATTCAGTATGAACTAATCATGTTAAGTTCTCCTTAAAGGACCGATGCGGAACTTGATCGTGTTATAGCTATTTTTCGCGACAGCTTTCATGAAAGGCAAATAAATGACGACGAATTGGAGGCTTTATCGTGCAGTCAACCCAGTGACCTGAATTCCGAGGTCGAGGTATTGGCTCACATCCGGTCCAACGAATGTCAGATCATCGAGGAACTAATGTAAGTTTTTTGTTTAAGAACAAAACACATTGTATTTTCATTCAATTTATTAAATGGTAGAAAGCATGTTTTAGTAGAATTTGGCTTACAGAACTAGCATCCATTAAATAAGACTAACATTAATGGAGACATTTTACAGTTATAATTATATATACACACACGTAAAACTTTACATAATATAGTTACAATTATATATACACACGTAAAACTTTACACAATACAACGAGTGCGTACAAATGGGAACCTTTTCTTATCTGTCTGCATACCAATTCATCATTCATCTCAGTGTCGCACAAATCGAATAATTTTTAAAAATTTATAAATCCCTTTCCACGTGACATGTGCAGGAGAAATGAAAGCCAGTACATACCACATGTATTACTTAAATATCCTTGGAAACGGTAAGGATTCCAGACAATTTCAGGGACATGAAGCTGTTCGATAAATTGTACAACCACAGGGTCACTCCAGGGCTGAGTGCCGAGTGAATCAAAATAGTACATTATTTCCCCATTTTTAGAATAGATTGCAAACCAATGAATCCCCTCACTACCAATAACATCTGTGTTCAAGATAAGGCTATACCAATCTCTCGTAGTTGGCAATTTCAATGTTTCATTCTTCGCAAACACACCGATAAATTTGGAGCGTGTGATTCGGTCACTCGTCATTACTCTCTGGAGTGTATTCGCGTCCATTTTAAAAGTCTGTGACAACGTTCCTGAAACGGTCGAGCTCTATTAGAGCTTGTGATTCGAGATATACTAGTACACTAATAGGCGCGTCTATAGGGTCGGCGAACTCCAATCTGACTGAGATGTTCCCACTTTGTTGGTGACTTAAGTGTGTATTTACACTAGCTGATAAGTCGGGGGTAATATCAAATGGATAAAGATTAAATTGATCGACAAATTCTTTCTGCGTTACACCAAACCCAAGCTCGTCACAGCCACCGGCAATATGGGCCAGATTGCTATAAGCTCTCGCGCAGAGCGGGAACACCGCGTCTGATGAGTACTCCGTAACCATAGTCCCGCCCAATGCAATGCCATTTACGTATAGAGTTATATTTTTAAGGCCGAAATTCTCGAATTTAAAGGCGCTCTTTTTATATTTTCCATTCGTCGAAGCGTGATCCTGCATTCCACTTAATATCCTTTTAGGTAGAACTCCCATGGCCACGTTTTCTAGCTGCTTCGAGGCCAACCCGGCGGCCACCGTGTATAGTTTGATTTGTACTTTGTTAATTGGGTATTTTACTGTTGTGTGTATTAATTTTTTTTCAATTTTTACATATTTCGGCGAACTTAATTTCACTCGCCGTACGCGCAGATATGTTTCCATGATGTGAATCACAACGGGCTTTGCGCCCTCTTCTTGATCAGGTCCCAGATTTATGCAGATCTCAGGATTCGTGCGGTTGAGTTTTAGCTTCATATCCACCCATTCATAAGCAGTTTCTCCTGGAACGTGAAGTCTGTATGCAGACGTCCAAAACACTTGTATATCTTTTTAAAATTTTTAAATTTATCCTTTATACTACTTTCGTCTTTAGTCTGAAAATAGCCCTCGGCAATTAAAAAGGTATTCTTCGCTTCTTTTGAAAAGTTGAGGACATTTTCCAGATAGGCTCGTAGGTGATAATAACCCGTTCCTCTCGAGATGTTAACCTGATTTAAATACACCTCACACTGGCTGAATATGGAGTGTAGAAAGTTGGTTTCAGGGTATGCAGAGTAACTATCATCGCAGCCCGTTCCATCTGAATGGGCTATATGCAGTTTAGCGTACATGTGCATACAGCTTGGATCCAAAAAGTATGAGCCTGAGCTGGGTATCACGAATTCTATAGGGGCACTCGGTGAACTAATTGGGTTTAATGCTCAATAGAAACCTGTGTTGGGGGCATATCAAAGAGACACAGTTCCGATTTACAACATTGTGAGCTACACGGATGGATGAAACGCGCCAAGATGAGTCAGAAATAGTGCCACCTCTCTCGACAAGTAGTAATCAGCCTATGATTCGTGAGAGCAGTGTCCTCAGCTTATATCAGTTAAAAAAATGATCAGCCATATGCTTCATACGCTTAGAACACTTCCTTTTTGACGTCGTTTTACGTTTAGCGCCACGTGTTGGTAACCCCGTCTTCCTGACAGCCCTCTTCTTCTTCTTTCCTCCACCACGCATTTTTCTCTTTGCATCTTTGATGATTTCGTCCCGTGTGCGTTTTAAATATTTTTTTAGAGCTTCTTTAGGTTTAGTCCCACCCATTATGTCTTCTACCGCGTTAAAACCTGATTGTAACGCCTTCCTCCCGAGGTATCTAGCACCCCTCTTCAACAATGGGACAGCCGTGCGTAGTATGGTTGAAAAAATGTATTCACTCCCACTCCCACGTTGATATCTCACTCATCGATAGACTGTGAAAGGCCTTCGGATCATTATAACTGAATGCGACGAACGTGTAGCTTCACTGTAAGTTCCCATCACCGAATGGGAAATTTTTTCTCTCAATTGTTCTTATATATATTGAGATATTGGTTAATAGATTAGTCGCAACATTCTCAAAATGGAGCTTGTCATATGAGGGGTCGCGCGTCTTAAGGTACCTAAGCGCCACCACAGGCGAAAACGTGTTTTTGATGGATATCACTATTTTCACCCTTCTTCTATCGCGTGGTTTGGGTTATAATGACATTACGACACTAGAAGTATCGTTGAAAACCTTACGAAGCGAACTACTTTTTTCACCTCTATCGCCAGCTGGGCTCTGCCGCCCAGATGTGATGCGCGTCTTAAAGCCCCAATATCCCGTTCAACTGGTGGCAGGTGATGGGGGTGGGGGTGGGACGCTCGGTCTCTGGGGTGGCGGGAACAGCAGGAGGAGCGCGAGCCAATGAAAACATGGCAGCTACGCCGCTCTGCTTTCTGATTAGCCACCCGCTCCACGCGCCGAGAGGGACACGACACAAACATCCCGCCAGTACCTTAAGACTCGCGTTGCTGTTAGCAGGCGTCCTGTGTTCGTGCTCATATTGCTGAATATTGCGTGGATTATTCTATTCACCCGGCTTCTAACTATTATCAACGTGTGCATCAATGTTTCACCGTGCTAGTGATAGTAATGAAAAATCAATGGAATCATTCTGTGCCAGAAATCGCACCCAAAGTTCGGCATGAGAAGAAAATAAAAAAATTTAAAAATATATATATAAAATATAAAATATGAAAATCTACTCCAAAAACTCATCAACATCTTTATTAGCATACTTAGAACTCTAATTTAGCCAAAAATGAACGTTCTAGCTCAATTAATAACAAAGATACTATTGCCAGAATATTGCTGAACTTTGGAGGCGATTTCTGGCGAATTTTAATTTTGGCGCTTAGGTACGTTAAGACGCGGGACCCCTCAATTATGCAATGCTCAAACTCTTCCCTCTATGGTTGGGAATGTGTACAATGCGCAGCATGCGCGCTTGGGTGTCCCCAACAAATTGATGCGCCACGATATTGTTGTAAATATAGCAAATGTCTGGGGATGGGTAGCTTTCACTCAGTTTCTCCAACTTCAACTGATACATTAAACTGGACAAGTCATGTTGCGCCTCGTGAAAGGTATCTCTTTGGAGGGCTGCACCATATCGACCTTCGGTAACAATTGTGAACAGCTCTTTGTCTTTAATATTTCAACTAAGCGTTGATTTTATCTTCAACGTGCGTGCAGGCGTGTCTATGTTTACAACTTCAAAAAGTAAGTCGTTTGTTAGGTACGACTTTTCAAGACTCTTGTTTAACCCCGTCACAATGTCCGTGGCTGTGTCATAGTGACCGATTCCTAGTGCTACATTTGTACTATAGTACTGCACCTCACCGAACAGGACTGATCGCATAGTGTTGTCTAAGGTTATGCCTAACTTTTCACACTCATCGACTCTTCTAAGGATCAGAAATGTGATCTGTTCATTTTTAAGAGTTAAAAATTTGGTGGCTAGCTGGAATTCACAAACACTTCGTACGAATGACGTTCCAACTCAATGGGCCCGTGGAGTTTTGTTACAAAGTTGGCCAGGGTGTTGTTAGGATGTACAGACAGAGAAGAAGAGGACGGGAGTGTGACAGAGAAGTGGTTAGGCGCCATATTGCATACTATTTAAGCTTCATTATTGCATCAGCTTTTATATAGGTGTTGAAGCTTTCTGGGTACCCTAGCCATTTCACCAGGTACATTTTCCTCTTTCCTGAACCTTTGCTGCCTAAATTTTTTTCAATTTTAAACACATTTTTCCTAAATTAAATGCCACTTTCTGCAACTCCTCGCGGTAAAAGCCTCCTGCAATTTCCTCCCCATTCAAATCTTCAACGTAATACATCATTATCTCGCCTATTGGTCTCACAGCACTAACTTTAAAAATCTCACGTATCCATCCTTGCTCAAATCCCTTGGCGAATTTATTTCCCGAACGCGATAGCCTTACATAATCATTGATTTTGAAACGTGTAGAATGTGGTGGCGGTGTTCCACCATCAGTCTCTGGGCGCGTACCACTTTCTAAAACTTCGTTAGGTGTTGTGCCAATCGTACGGTGGTGTGAACGGTTGTATGACGAGGCCAGTGATCCCAGAATGTCTATATATCTGTATGTGTTTTTATGTGTAAAATAGCGATGCATGCGTTTCTTTATGGTACGTTGAGCTCTTTCAGCTAAATAGGCCTTATGTATAGAAATGCTATTGTAGTAACTGATATTAAACTCTGTCAGCATGTTCTGAAAAGCACGGCATATAAATTCTTTCCCCATATCCGTAGAGAAATAGCCAGGAACCCTGTTTTCTTTCAACATCAGCATTTTGGTAGCTTTAGCAACTGTTTCAGGAGATTTATTTTTCAGAGGAATTAGCCACAGATATCTAGAGAATACAATTATGAATAGGATGTAGCGGTAGCCATCATTATACACTGAATATCTTTGCATGTCTGTTAACTCCATTTGCCAAATAGAGTGAATCGAAGCCACTGTTGTCCTGGCCGTTATAAACCTTTTTCTCACCGGCTTATGAAGTGTATAAGCATCCTGCTCCTGCAAAAACCTCTCAACATCTTTTTTCCCTACTCCATCATTGTAAACACCTCTGTACAGTCTATTAGCACCGCCACAGGAGGCGGGGTTAGAAATGTTATAATAGCGTTTTCTTAATAAGTTAGCCATTTGCATATTTTAGGCTTCCATTCTGTTGATGAGGGCATGTCCCACTTTCTCACCAGATCGTGGACAATGTCGACGATATTGGATCCCTGTACCCTTGTTCCTTCAACAATGACTTCGCCTGTATCGGTCCACTGTATGATGGGGTCCTTACTCAATAGATTATAAAGACTTAAGCCTTTATTCCTCAATATATGTGGGAGACTGATTTTTAATACATGCTCGATGTGTTGCGTTCCGTTATTCTTTGGCTGGTCACCTCTAACGTCGGCCCCAGGTTCTACGTCGCCATACTCATCGTTGCTCGCGCTGTGCCTAATAACCACGGGGAGCTCTGTCGGCTTTTTATAATCTTCGTACTCATGAAGAAATTTCTGCAGAGCCTCTTGGTACAAGATCTTTTTCTCATCAGGTGACTTTTCACTGTTTAATAGGGCTAACAATTCGCTTTCCATACTTTTAAGCCTACTTTTACGGGGTTCTAGAACCGTGTCTGGATTCTTTGAACTTTGCAGTGAAGCATACGCCTCGTGCGGAATCACTACCACTTTCTTCATTATATTAATCTAGTCAGTAAAGGTCCCAAAACTGAAAATAAGATGGGGAGGAATGATCCCCTCTTTGTACAATAATTCGTTTTCTCCCCACAGTTTGACTTTTACGAGCGAGCGTACATATGACGTTCTTGTAACGACGTTGGCGAGCCTTCTTAGGGGGTTTCATTGGCACATTACATTTTATAACATTAAGACAGATTTCACAGATGCATTTTAAAAAGTCGGAGTAGATATATTTAACAAACAGCTGCTGCAGTGCCCGAGGCAGTCGGTGATAGCTTTTTATTAATTCACGGTATTTCTTTAGCCTCTTTGTCATTCTGGAATATTCACCGTTTCAGGCTCGTTTCAGAATATATTCGTGTTTCGCGGGGGAAGATCACAAAGCAAATATCCGTAACGTTGACTTGTAGCTTCTTTATAAACTTCCAAAAACTCCTTACACTGATTCGGGAACATTTGATTGGCTAATACCCCAATTTGTGACACATCTCTACGTTGCGCGAATAAGACTAGATATTGTGTATTTAACGACACATCGCGCATGTATCTATTTTTTAAATAGATTCTGATTTTATGAAGAATACGCTTATGTTAAGATGGTGGGAGAACACTAAATGTCTCGGCAAACGTTTTATCCATTTCCAACATGAGATCGTCAATTACAATGACTGTATATTCATTTCCCTTTAGCGAATTAACGTCATATACACCTTTGTGGAACAAAGTATCATCTCGGTACTCGATGAACACTAATTGATACGTCGAATAGCACCATATTACTTTATGTACAAATTTTGAGAACATCTCCCCCTTATCTTTAATGATTTTAAGCATAAACACAGTTTTACCACTTCCTGTAGGGTCAGATATAATACATGTGGAGGGGCTTGTGAACCTGAATTTTTCTACAGATTCCATCTCACACCCCTAAGTGGGTTATTTATAAAATATAACAAAATTTAGGTGCTGCTCCTTATATCCTTCTTTTTCTTCTTTCACAAAATCGTGAATGACGACGATGTACAGCCCTTATCATCGATATTACAGATAACCCTGATGACCGTGTAGCTACATACTCCACCCCCGCTGACGAACCCTCACCAGCGATACCTGTAGCACGCGACAATTCAAAGCGGAAGCATGATGAAGAACGCTCCACGTTAGGTATAAAGCGTGCCAGGATTTCGCCGGTTGTTAGACCCACAGTACTAGAGCCCCAACCCTCTACGTCTTACGACACAATCCCCACAATAGTACCTTCCTCAAATATACCCTCTTATTCCTGTTCAATTCCGGGTACTTCCTCCACACCAACAGCAGCAGCTTCTCGTGCTGTGGAGGAAGGCATAACGTTCGAGTTGTTGCGCACCGCTACCCCCACCCCTGTCCTGACTAGAAATCGGTACGTGGTCAGGGTTGACCCTGGAGACCTGTATAGCAACGGTGTTGGACTGCGACGCGTAGTTGAACGTATTGTGGAGTTCGCCCTTCAGAACCGCGACGAACGTGAAGTACGGACGAGGTTGTCCTTCAGGTTCGGGTCAGATGACGGGGATGTAGATGATTTTTGGGTAGTAATACCGTTCAGACGCTTGGCAGCTGTAGACATAGAATATACCTTGGGCCGTATAATGCAAGCCTCTCAAAGTAGTACGTGATATCACAACACTCATCAATGGGCCGAAGAGAATCCGCATGCCATCATCCAGTCAAGGCACCAACAACAATTTAGTATCAATGTATGGCCAGGACTTATTGCCGACAATTTAATCGGTCCTTTTGTTTTGCCTGGAAGATTAACAGGAAAATCGTATTCCAATTTTTTAAGGAATGATTTAAGCGATTTACTAGATAAAGTTCTTGGTGTCCGACGTCGTATGTGGTTTATGCATGACGGCACTCCGCCTCATTTTAGTCGAGTAGCCAGAGACTATTTAAATGACCGTTTTTCCTGATAAATGGATAGGCCGTGGAGGACCCATTGCGTGACCTGCTCGCTCCCCGGACCTGAATCACTCGATTTTTACATGTGGGGTCATCTGAAATCCATCACTTACGTGACACCCATTGATAACGTTGAAATGCTTCACCAACATGTACAAAAAGGATGCCAGAAAGTCCGAGTAATGCCTGGGATGTTTGAACGCGTCAGGCAATCTATGACGAGGCGTGTTCAGGCGTGTATTCAAGCGCAAGGTGGTCATTTTACTTCCTTTAAAGGTATGGTGGATTAAGGTGTGTCGAATTTTTCAACTTTCAAATTCCAAATATGAGGGGTGCTAAAAAGTTGCAGCATGACTTAGGAATTCTAAAGATATTTTTGTTAATTTAATATAATTTAGTTTTGCTTGGTAAGAAGCTACATAAAAATAGTGACTTTTTTTACTTTTTTGTGGAATTATATAATATTTATTATATTAATAATTATATATGCTGTATATATAATGCACTGCTGTTTTTGCTTATTTCACAGGTTGAAACATATTCATCAGTGTGCTAAAGATTACTTGTCCGTCAGTGCTACCATCCTAACCAGTGGGAATTGACCTACAATGGCTTCTAAAAGGAGGACAAGACTGGGGACATTCACACATATGAGCAACCTAATTGGAACTGGTAGAGAGTTGTTGCCCTCTGAACTCCCAACTCTGCGAGACGTTCTGAAATATGGGCTACTGCTAAGAGAACAAAGTGGTGAGGATGTGAGAAACTACCCAGCAGCCAGTCTTGCAAAGGACATTTACCCTAAAGTGCTTGAAAAGTGGGAACGAGCAAACAGTTCTTTTGTAGCCCCCGTTGTAAATTCACGAGTCACAATCTTAAACAAGATCCAAGAGAGCTGGGAGCAGGCCAAAAACATATCTCTTGGGAGAGGAAAGCTACATGTCAAAGAGGCTTTCATTGCAAAACTTGACAAGCTTTTTGACATCCTCAGTTGCAAGTGTAAAATTGTTCTCTGCTCTGAATTTGGCTGCCTTGCAGATGCTGGTTGCAAAAACGAAACTCACATTAACTGTACATGCCCTAGGGAGATGAAGATCCCTGTGAAGGAACTTGCTTTCATTAAAGGTCAGAGAGACAAGTCTGGTTCTATTGGACCACATCAGATTGGCTTGCCAGATCAACCTGAGCATAACAGACAAGTCAAAAAGCAGAAGCGGCAAGAAGACGAAAGAAGAAGGCTTGCTGAATATAAGCAGACAAGTAAGCAGGATGTTTCAATGCCATCAAATGAAATAATTTTCTCTGATGATGAAAATGAAGAACAAATAGCTGATGCTCAAGATGGAAAGGATGGGAGTTATGAAGTGACATTAGAAATAACAAGCACGTCTTCAACTTCCAATAAAAAGCCAGAGTACAACACATTAGAAATACCTAATGTTGCTATGCATAGCATCAGATATGGTGTTGGCCTGCGTGCCACAGCTGCCATCACCACTGCTGCCTTTATGGATGCTGGCTTGATCACTGAAGAAGACAAGAGACTTGTAGTTGATCACAATAAAGTCAAGAGGGCCCAAGAAAAAGTTATGAGTTCCCTGGATCAGGAATTTGATGATCTTTGTAAGAAGGGTGAAATTGACTGCATCTTCTTTGACGGCCGTCAAGATACAACTAAAGTTATGCTGAAAGCAGACAATTCAGATCGTCAGTTCCCCAGCATCATCAAAGAAGAGCATTATTCTGTGTGCAGTGGGCCAGGTGGAAGATATCTCTACCACTTCACTCCTGAGAAAGGCTCAACGAGAAAAAAACCTGCTGAAGTTATTGCTGATAATCTTGTAGATTTCATGAAGAAGAAGGGCATTGATAAAAGCCTGCAGGCCATTGGAGGTGATTCTACAAATGTTAACACTGGCTGGGAGGGTGGTTCCATGCATTGGGTAGAGGTCAAGCTTTGCCGTAAGCTGATCTGGTTGGTTTGTGCCCTCCACACTAACGAGTTACCCCTGCGACACTTGATCACAGCACTGGATGGGAAGACCTTGTCTAACAACAAGTGGACAGGTAACATTGGCAAAATGCTAGACACTGCAACCGAACTTGAAATTGATCCTTCATTCACCAAACTCTCAATTGGAGAGCCTCTTATTTCACTGTGTGACAATGTCGTAAAGGATCTCTCTACTGATCAAGCGTACGGGTATAGGATCACACAGGCCATAAGGACAGGAGAACTTCCCACAGATCTGGCCCTTCTTGAAATTGGTCCAGTGAGCCATTCAAGGTGGTTGACAACAGCAAACAGGCTTTGTCGCATATGGGTTTCAAAACATGGCCTTAAAGGCAAAACCCTCAACAACTTAAGACTGATAGTGGAATACATTGTTGGTGTGTACTACCCCTGTTGGTTCAACATCAAAGTAAAACACTCTTGGGTGGAAGGCCCACGCCACATCTTGTTTCAGCTGCGGCTAGTTAGGCTGCAAAAGAAGGTTGTAGTGGATGCTGTTTTGCCAACCATCAAGCGCTCAGCATGGTATGCATTCAGCGAAATGATAATTCAGACACTCTTGTGCTCAGATGACAGTGAGGAGAGGAGAGCTGGTGTCCAAAAGATTGTTGACATGAGGGGTGGAGATGATGACACACTTGGAGATCTTTCTGTACGTCCCAGGAAGACACCTTCCATCAACCCCAGTGCTTCTTCCGTGTTGGAGCTGACAGACTGGTCTGACGGGGTATTTGAACCTCCTTTGACATGTAAACTGACTACAGCGGAAGTAAAGAAGTTCTTTGACAAGCCTATGCAAGTTCCACAGTGGCCCTGTCATGCTCAGTCAATAGAGAGGTGTGTGAATCAAGTCA
>JAJOZX010008142.1:37500-135000 GCA_023014485.1 Bathynomus jamesi | reverse complement strand
ATTAGGGTGGCATACAAGTTTACCAAAGATTTAGCGTTCTACCTTTCTTATCTAAATCTGTTCTGAAGGAATTCAAAACAACAGGATCGAGTTGAAAAAGACCTTTGCTTATGTTGAAGTTATTTGTAAGTTGGATAATGGCAGACTCAAGAATATTTCTATTAACAATGTTGCTAGAGTGAAATAAAACTGAAGCATTATTCCAATCAATACAGTGGGATAACTCTGACAAATGGACAAAAAGGACACTAGACAACTGTCCTGTTCTAACGGAATATTGATGCTGTTTTATACGTGTGTGCAAATCCTTTCCCGTCTGACCTATGTAAAAGGAATCACATTGTTTACAACCAATTTTATAGATAATGCCTGAATTATTGGTAGGGCTATTTTTTACTATGATATTTTTCACAATATTGTTATATGAAAATACTACATTAATATCCAAAAGTTTAAGTACATTAGCAATGCCTAAAAAGCCCGGGAAAAATGGAAGTACTTAAACTTTTGGACATTAATGTAGTATTTTCATATAACAATATTGTGAAAAATATCATAGTAAAAAATAGCCCTACCAATAATTCAGGCATTACACTGGTATGCATCAATTTTGCTGTCAAGGGTTTTGTAAGTGATGGTTATAGAGTTTTTCCTGCTGATTTCGAATCTGCAATCCGTTTTTCTCAATCAGCTCAGGTTATCCGGCTATGGCCTCATAAGTAAAATAGAATTTTTCGTGATTTTGTCAAAGCGGAATTGAAACAGTAACATCTATCATCACTTGTTTCACTTGTATAATATCTTTTTTTACTTTTCAGGCATATAGATAAAATATTTCATAATGAATAGAGCGTGTAAAAATGATCCCAATAGATTCTGCTACATATGTGGGACGGTTACCATGCCAAATAACCAGTCCCAAATCACTAAATTTGTGAAGACAATGTATAGAGCATACTTTGGAATTAAGCTAGGGGACCAGGACAAAAATTTCGCCCCTCATATGTGCTGCAAGACGTGCATTGAAAATTTGAGAAGATGGAGCAAAGGCAGAGCGAAATCTTTGCCTTTTGGAATTCCCATGATTTGGAGAGAACGAAAGGATCACGTGACAGATTGCTATTTCTGCATGACAAACCTCCAAGGTGGGCTTATAAATTTAGTTTTCTTAAATATTTTGAAATCCTCGTATGAAATTTGACATAATATTCACCATATATAGCATAATATTCACCATAATGGTAATCATACATTTACATATACATATTGTTATAGAAAATACATTTACACATACATATTGTTATAAAAGTTACATTTACATATACAATGATTGTATATTTTCTTTCTTTTTCATTCATATTGTCCCCGAAGGGACAATATGAATGAAAAAGAAAGAAAATATACAGACTCCATCGACCTATTTCATATCTTACAGACCGCAGCCTTCCCTCACGAGCCGCCACTGTCTGAATGCTTCTTCTATTTCATATGCAAGTTTTATATCCATGTTTCTGTGTTTCTATTTTCAGGAGTTAACAAGAAGAATAAACACATTGTTGTATACCCTGACATTCCTTCTGCTATGAGACCTGTATCCCATGGTCCTGGAATTCCAATACCCGACCCACCTCAAACCCTGGACTTCGATGATTCTGATGATGAATCAATGACCAATGCCAATGACCAGTCCCAGTCGTATATACCTCAAAAATACCGCTTCAAATGAGCCGAGGCCTCTCAACCAGGCCAAACTTAATGATCTTACCAGGATTTAGGACTTTCCAAATTAGCTGCCGAGATCTTGGGCTCACGACTTCGAGAGGACAACTTGCTGGCTCCGGGAACAAACATTCTCCTGGTATAGGAAACGAGAGGAAGAATTCCGCAAGTTTTTTGCAGTGCACGAAAATACCTCTTCCTTAGTCTACTGCTGCAATGTTGAGGGGCTAATCGAATCCTTGGCCCTGCCATATACCGCATCAGAATGGAGGCTATTTATAGACTCGTCTAAACGAAGTTTGAAAGCAGTACTTCTCAACATTGGGAATAGGGTTGCATCAGTCCCTGTAGCACATTCCGTACAAACTTACTGAGAGCTACGATAACATGAAAATTTTACTGGATGCTCTCGTATACGACCAACATAACTGGAGGATCTGTGGAGATTTGAAGGTAATACTAATATCATAAGTAAAACTATTGCTATTGACTATGTTGTTTTTCCAAAGGTTATTTGAGAGCGTATAAGAACACAACTTCCCACAGAAGTGATACAGTCCAATGCATAGATTTTTTTATCTGATAGAACAAATTCTCTAAATTCTTTAAATATTTTCATTTTTTTTCAGATTGTGGCATTTGTATTGGGAATGCAAGGGGGATACACGAAATACCCATGTTTCCTCTGCAAATGGGATAGCCGAGCGGATGAGAAGCACTATGCACAGCGTGAATGGGCATCCAGAGAGAATTTTGAACCTGGGTCGCATAATGTCGTTTCTGTGCCCCTTGTACCACCAACAAAAATTTTGCTCCCACCACTTCATATTAAGCTGGGCTTGATGAAAAATTTCATCAAATCAATGAATAAGGAGGGTTCAGCATTCCGATATCTCGAGAGTAAATTTCCTCATATATCTGATGCTAAACTAAATCGCCTTTTTTCATTCGTTTTTCGGTTTATAATTTCTGTATAATAAACAACAATGTAATAACCAATGTAATAATAAATTTATAATTTCTGTAATTAATAATTATGCAATATTAAATGTAACAAATTTAATTATAAATGTAATAATTATGTAAAAATAATAGAATCTGTATGTTTAGAACAGGAAGATAGTTTTAAAATTTGTGCGAATGTACTTAATGAAAATGCCCCTCCTGTCTCGAGAGAATGGAATCCAACCTAGGTGCGAATTTCTTAACGGTCGATCCCTGAACTGTTTTTTCCCTCTTGTTTTGTTTCATTTGTGTTTCTGTATCCACCCGAGGAGGATGCCAGTGGGCGTCGAAACTGTCGTGGAAATAAACTCTGTCTATTAGAGTGGGTTTTTATTCTCATATTTTGACCTTCACGTAAAAAAGTGAAGTTTTTTGCATTTATTGCTGGGGTTTTTGATGGTCCTCAAATTCGAACTTTGATCAAGGATACTCAGTTCGAAAACGCAATGACTCCAACTGAGAAGAATGCCTGGCAGGCATTCAAATCAGTTGTCACTGATTTTCTTGGCAAGCGTAGAAGTCCAGAATACGAGTCCGTTGTCGAAAACTTGATGGAAGCTTTCAAAGCTCATGGGTCGCGCATGTCCATAAAAATGCACTTTTTGTGGTCCCACTTGGACTATTTTCCTGAAAATTGCGGGGATTATAGTGAGGAACAGGGTGAACGATTTCACCAAGATATCAAAATAATGGAAGAGAGGTACCAGGGAAACTGGATATCAATATGCTGGCGGACTATTGCTGGTGTTTGAAGCGAGACGTGCCCGAAGAAAAACACAGACGGAAAGCCAAAAAAACTTCATTCCTTCCTCAATAAACTTTTTCCATATTCATTGTATGAATAAAGTTTTATTCACACAATGTTTTCATTTTTCACGAGTGTTCTTATAATATTACTCGTATCTACAGTGTTTAAGCTAAAAAAATCAATAAATTTGGGGATAAAATTGGACTTATAATAAACGGCCAATAGAGAAAAAACTGACCTGATTGAGGAAAACCAATGTCATTTTCGAATTCAGCATGGTCGAATTATATAATATGAGTTGAAAAAACCCTCACAGCAGACAAAAAAATTTCATATGCATACCAGTGTTATCTATAAAATTGGTTGTGAACAATGTGATTCCTTTTACATAGGTCAGACGGGAAAGGATTTGCACACACGTATAAAACAGCATCAATATTCCGTTTGAACAGGACAGTTGTCCAGTGCCCTTTTTGTCCATTTGTCAGAGTTATCCCACTGTATTGATTGGAATAATGCTTCAGTTTTATTTCACTCTAGCAACATTGTTAATAGAAATTTCTTGAGTCTGCCATTATCCAACTTACAAATAACTTCAACATAAGCAAAGGTCTTTTCAACTCGATCCTGTTGTTTTGAATTCCTTCAGAACAGATTTAGATAAGAAAGGTAGAACGCTAAATCTTTGGTAAACTTGTATGCCACCCTAATAACTTTTATTTTTCAATTTTTATATACAAAAAAGGGTAGAGTGCTAAAACCCGGGCAGATTTCCAGTATAAATTTGATATATATTTTTTTTTTATCTATAACATTGGTTGGAAACAATTCATTTAATCTTGTGCTAAAATCGATAGTTTTTCCTTATAAATCTGTGTGCCCCTCCCACAATCCTTTAAGTTTGTTTCTCCGTTTATTGTATATATATATATATATATTTTTTTTTTCTGTAACCTATATATAGGCTGTAATTCTTATGTACTTCAGTGTTCCTGAGGATGTCATTAGACGAAAGCGCTTGAGCACCTTTCTGTGTTCCTTTCCTTCGTGGTTTTATTCATCATAATTATTTTTCACGTGTTACTTTCGTGAAATAATTTTCATATATATATATATATATATATATATATATAACACACATATATATAGAGAGAGATAGAGAGAGATAGAGAGAGAGTTACAGAGTTACAGGCTAACAAAGACTCTAAGATCCACTCTAGGCTAGCCCAAGAAGGAAGTAGAAAAGTAGAGAAATAGCAACGAAAAAACTGAACACCGTAAATTTATACCATGCTTTTACTCATAAACTTGTAAAGCTTTCACATAACACTTCTGACAGAAAATCGTGGTGAAAGAAGATTTATAGGAAAGTAGGAAAAAGAAGTAAACGAAGAGAATAGCTTCAGATTTCATTCACACCACCCTAAAATAAAGGATAACATGAATACTAAACTCCTTAATCTAATCTACACCATGTATTTTTTTTAAGGAATTTTTAAATTTATTTATTATGTACAAGAAGTCATCATTTCGTCTTTGCAGCATTTCTCCGTAGCCTGCCAAAGCCACCGTACCGAAGATTTATCATGTAGTAATTTATATTGTGTCATTCGCATAGGGATTACATAGATAAAGAAGCACTAGTTCAGAGGGCACCTCCAGATGGCCAAACCTACAATTTAAGAATTGACCATACATAATGGAGAATAATAATGCATAAATCATATGCAGATTTTTGTTCAAAATTTTGACGTATAGTATTTACAATTAAAGTTCCACTCTAAGTAGCTTCCCTGAAGATGAGTACGACTATTCGAAGGTTTTGACTCCCAAGAAATCTCATCAAACTTTCAATCATCTGAGAACTCCCAGTACTCTGAAACCAAACCCGGCCAGCGCCTCCTACTACATTTATTGTAAAAGAGAACGTCGCTACTTCTACATAATACTATAAAACTTTGCCTAGCTAGTAGTTAAGGTAGATATTCCGCGATTTACCTAAAAAATACTGACATTCCTACACTGTAAACCCAAGTAGTATCCTTAAAATTGAAAACATTTCTTCGGATGTAAGATTTCGTGGCACTTCTTTTCCACATAAACCTTTGATTCTTTCTCTTTGTTTCATAGGAAGCTGTTTAATAACACAGGCTTGCGAATGAGAACTTTGTAAGAGTTGTTTTCTGACTAATAACTGATTTTATATAATTCAACTACGTTGATTTCGAATAAGGTGTTAATTTTTTCTATCACGTAAGGATTTTCTGCAAACTGGAAGGGAAAGAACAACATAAATAAATATTATTTATTTCAATTTATATTAGGTACCGATATCGCTTTGTTATGCTAATTACAAATGTAAACAACTTTAAAAAGAAAGAAGACTATTAACGTCAATTACATATTCATCTTTATTTGTTCTGAGTTTTCTTGTGAGATCTATGCCTTTTAGTCTCGACTGTACACGCTGTTCCTTTTCTTTTATGTAATAATTCTGGAGTATCCCGTTTCAACATCCAGCAGTAATCAGCCATCAGGCTGATGTCCCACCTTCCCTGATATCTCTTCTCCATTTCTTTGATGTCTTGGTGAAACCGTTCTCCTTGTTCTTCGCTGAGTGCTCCGAGATTCTCAGGGAAGTAATCCAAGTGTCATGTTGTTCATAATGTTTTAGTAATTTGGGTCCTGGTTGTTCCCCAAAAATTTGCTGGTTACATCTTTAAAAGTAATCCACGCTTCTTTATCAAGATTGTTCATTGTTCTTTCAAAGTGTTCATCCAAAGTCAGTTTTCTAATCTGGGGACCAACGAAAATTACTTCTTTCAATTTTGCTTCCGAAAGAGTTGGAATTTACCACACAGATACTTAAAACAATCTCCATCTTCGTCCAAGACCTTAAATTGCTTCATCAAGCCCAATTTTATGTGAAGCCGAGGTAAAAGGACTTTTTCGTGTCAACCAAACTTTCACGTTGAATGTTTTTAGAACCAGGTGTCAGATTGACTCTGCGTGGCCATTCCTTTTTTATCCAGTGCTGAGTTCTTACTCGGCTATCCCATTCACACAAAAAACATGGAAACTTCGTATAACATGGTTGTTGACCTAACAACATAAAAATCACTTTTAAGTCTCCACAAAGTGGCCAACCGAGTTCTTTGTATTTAACCTTAGCTAGAAGAAGCTCAAGATTTTCGTACGTTTCCTTCAAGTGAACCGAATGAGCCACAGGAACGGGTGCATACAAGTTACCGTTGTGAAGGAGGACGCCTTTTAGACGACTTTTGGAGGAATCAATGAAAAGTCTCCACTCATTTGGGTCATAGACTGCAGCGCCTAGCTTAAGTATTAGTTCCGAAACAGTCTTGTAATATACCAGTGAATTTTCTTGAGAAAAATATTGGATGAATGCTTTTTCTCAATTTCTGTACCAGTCTGGGGAGAAAGCAAGTTCTTTGCACGAAGTCTGGATCCCAAAATCTCTGAAGAATCCTTCGAGAGACACAAATCTCTTATCAAATCATTAAGTTCACTTTGTGTAAACAATTGGGGTTCACCAGATGTTTCGGTTTGAAAACTATCAATATCATCGTTTCCATCGTCATCAGACACCGAATCAGATGAAGTTATATCAAGAGTATTTGGTTTAGTAGGTACAAGTATACGGTATGCCAGGTCCATGAGCAACAAGTCTTATAGCAGATTGAAAGTTTGGATAAGAAATTTCCTTTTTATTTTTAGTATTGTAGCCTTGCACGTTACATGAAGAAAAATAGCAGTCATTGCTGTGATTTCTAGGCTCACGCTAGACCATTGGAATCCCAAAAGATAAAGAATCCTTTATATTAAATGCAAAAAAACTTCGCAGATTATAAATGCGACGTGGAGACTAGACGCACTGAACAACGACTTAACAGAAAGCTATCCTATTTATGTGATGAAAGTGCTTGGTCAAAGTGTGCGGTGGAAGGTTCCGTTTTAAATTTATCGACATACGTCTTATCCAAATCCGAAAAGGAAGTTCTTAATTTAGGGCTGTCGTTTGCCCTTAAACCCGATAAAAACATTGTTTTAGATTTTGTGTCTTCCGTAGTTAATTCCAGGGCGGATATTCCGTGTTTAAATGGTTTGATTCTGAGCAAGTTTCTGGAACATTTCAACTCATTGGACTCTATTCCCAAAAGATTCCGGTTAGCTTTAGACAAGCTCAGGAAGAATGAAGCAATATTTGTCACTAAAGCGGACAAAAGTAACACTGTGGTTATTTAGACAAGTGTGATTATAAACAAAAAATGGAAGCGTTACTTAGTGATGAATTCACCTACGCCAAAGTGAGATCGTCTCCCCTAAAGCGTCTTTCTGCCGAATTCAACAAAACCATCAGGAACTTATTAAAAGATGTCCCGGCGATTGATCCTAAAAGATTTCTACAGATTAACCCCAAACTCCCCACATTTACGGCCTACCCAAAACCCATAAGATTAATATACCACTCCGTCCCATTATTTCACACAGGGGTTCCTTAGTTACAGGTTATCTAAATTTCTTGCAGATAAATTATCCCCATTAGTTGGTAAATTTTCAGGCTCGCACATCACTAATTCCTGTGACTTTATTAACAAAGTTATGTCCTTAGATTTAAAACGGGGAAGAATGATCAGTTTTGACGTTGAGTCCTTGTTTACGAAAGTTCCCATTGATGATGTACTTAGTTTTTTAGATAGAAAATTGCCAACATGTAACGTAGAACTAGGCATGCCCACATCTGTATTTTTAGAACTGATAAAACTCTGTGTCACCAATAATGCCTTCTCCTTCGGTGAAGAATTTTATTTGCAACGTTTTGGTATGGGAATGGGGTCTCCTTTATCCCCAATACTGAGTACATTATACATGGAATACTATGAGTCGGAATTGTTGCAAACAATATGTCCCAGGAATCTAATTTGGTTTCGTTATGTAGATGATATTTTCTCATTTTGGCCTGACCACTGGAACAACTTTGACACTTTCTTTCAGTCATTAAATAATCTTGTTCCCTCTATTAAATTTAAATATGAATGGGAGAACGACAAACAATTACCTTTTCTAGATGTTTTGGTCATTAACGAAAGCGGAAAGCCCAATTTCACGGTCTATAGAAAACCTACTCATTGTAATTCGTACATTCATTATTTTTCATATCATGATGAAGGGGTTAAAAGCTCAATTATTTCTTCCATGTTTCTAAGAGCACTCAGGATTTGTAGCCCACATTTGCTGGACCCGGAAAATTCAAAGATTTGGAACATTTTTAAGGATTTAAAATATCCGAGTGGTTATCAGAAAGGCGTATTTTAAAGCCAGAAAATCTTTTTATGCCCCTCGGGAACCTTCAGTTAACCAAAAACAATATGTGAGTTTGCCTTACATTGCCGGCTTAGAAAGAGTAAAACCGTTGACGAAAGATTTTAAGTTTGCTTTGGCGTTCAAATATTCGTCTACCGTGAAAAGTAAATTGGTTAGGAATAACGTGGCAAAAGAGGAACAAGCCTGCGTCTACAGCATTCCTGTAAAAGTTGTGATTTAGTATACGTGGGTGAAACTGGAAGAAATATTGAAACCCGTATTAAAGAACACAAATATGCCTTCAGAAGTTGTAATACTAATAATGCCATTTTTTATCACGCCAGCCAAAATAATCATGCTATAGATTGGGAATCAAGTAAGGTACTTTATAAATGTAATAATTATGTCAAAAGAAAAATAATAGAATCTGTGTGTATAGAAAAAGTAGATAATTTTAATTTGTGCGAAGGTACTTATAAGTTAGACCCTTTAATGAGATTCTTGGTCAAAAAATCCCTTACGGAGTCGTGGGAACGTGTTCGAACCTAAGTGTGAATTTCTTAAATGTCTCTGGATTGGAATGTTTCCTTACTCGCCTTTAGTAAATGTAATAATGGAAGTAATAAATGTGGAAATAAATATAAATGCAACAGATGTAATAATAAAGGTAATATTATAATTTAATAATTAGGGTAAAGATAATAATAATAAATGTTAAAAATGTAAATGTAATAATAAATGCAGTAATTATGTCAAAATATTAGAATCTGTATGTATAGAACAAGAGGATAGTTTTAATTTGTGGGAATGTACTTGTAAGCGGACCCTGTAATAAAATGCCCTTCCAGTGTCGGGAGAACGGTATCTAACCTAGGTGCGAATTTCTCATTGGTTTCTGGATTGTTTCCTAATCGGCTTTTTTCATTCGTTTTTCGGTTTATAAGTTCTGTATAATAAACAATAATGTAATAACCAATGTATTAATAAATTTATAATTTCTGTAATAAATAATTATGCAATATTAAATGTAATAAATTTAATAATAAATGTAATAATTATGTAAAAAATATAATAGAATCTGTATGTTTAGAAGAGGAAGATAGTTTTAAAAATTTGCGCGAATGTACTTAATGAAAATGCTCTTCCGGTGTCGGGAGAATGGGATCTAACCTAGGTGCGAATTTCTTAACGGTCGGTCCCTGAACTGCTTTTCCCTCTTGTTTTGGTTCATTCGTGTTTCTGTATCCACCCGAGGAGGATGCCAGTGGGCGTCGAAACTGTCGTGGAAATAAACTGTCTATTAGAGTGGGTTTTTATTTTCAAATCCTTTATATCTTTACGCCACAGTCGAAGTTGTTCAACACAAACACTGCAAATTTTATGTGGAGCCTATGATTTGGCTTGATCTCCAAGTTTCATGCCGAAGTATGCATAGTATGCTTTCGTGACGAAGTCTGTAATATCTCGCCTTTGTTTTTTCACAGTAAATTTTCCACAAATATAACAGAAAATGTGTGGGCTATTTACACATCCTCTGGTTGCCATAGCGACAAATAAACAAATTTCAAAAGAGAAATATAGTCACCGTGCACTTTTGAATAATAAAGAACTATAACCTCGCACGCACGAGACAGACTGACTCATCTCGTGGCGGTGCGTTTCTCGAATGTTCTAGAAGACGCTATGACGTCACTGCTAATCTGGAAGCATTTATAGGCAGTAGTTTTTAATCAAAATTGAATTGAGTCAATTTTAATGAAAATTACGGTACTTACGTATTATCGGGACTACCAAATTGTTTATTATGCATTTTGCCTTCGTCATTTTCGTTTAAACTAACGAAAATATCACACCTTAACCTAACCAATCATCAAGGACGTACAGTTGACCTAACCGGGCATTCAGTTGACCTCATCTTTAACTTGCCCGAAATGTGACAGTGAGTGCCTAATACGAAAAGATTAGAAGATATTTAGGTGAAATAACCAATATTAACCTGTTAGGTTAATTGAATGCCCGATTAGGTCAACTGAATGCCCGGTTAGGTCAACTGAATGCCCGGTTAGGTCAACTGTACGCCCTGGATGATTAGTTAGGTTTAGTTGTGATATTTTCGTTAGTTTAACCGAAAATGACGAGAGCAAAAATACATAATAAACAGTTTGGTAGTCCCGATAATACGTAAGTACCAAAATTACTTACATATGTAATATGAAATATGACATTTTGTGAAAAATCTGTACTTGATGGCGAAAAATGAATATTATTTTCGGAATCAGCGTGCAAAAATTACTATACAAGTGATAAACTATTTCGGACAACAATACCATCGCAGGCCTTTGTGATTAAAGTACATTTCGTGTAGAAATTAAAAAGATATTTTTCCCTTAAAGCGAAATTAATCGCCATTTTGCCGGAGGTAATCTTTTATTGAATGAAATTTTTACTTACATTTCATTCCAATGTAAAAATTATTAATTCCATAATATTTTATAATCAAAATTCAATATAACTGGCATCAAGAGGGTTTCTTTTCATTTTAACTCTGAGCTCAGAGTGGAAGCCGACCTCCGATTGGTGTACATAATCGGATGCATATCAGACATTTCTAAGTTACCCGAGGCAGAAACCTCCCTCATTTTTTATTTTATTAAATTGAAAGATATTTCCCCTAAAATATTCTCGGTATCGGTTTTCAGTTCGAGCTTCAGTAAATAGAAATTTTCTCCGGAAGCCCCGCCTACATTCAGTTTCGTATACTTAAAATGTCACAGTTTGAACGACACCATTATGGTTATTGTATTCTTATTATTAGTCTCCACATTATAGAAATTACTTTCTACGAATTAAAATTTTCATCTCATTGCACCGCAACTAAGGTTTTTCATACTGTCCTCTTTAAATTATTATATTAACACCTTGTTAATCGCTAGGTTTCGAGATTTACATTACTTTCACAAATTTCTGTTCTTCGATTTTTGCTGTTGCTCAATTATGATGCCTTAAAACAAAATATCAGAAATTCTTAGCTCCAAATTTTAAATTTGACGCGTAGGCGGGAAAACTTACAAAATTAACATATATCTTGTAACATATAGAACATATTAACATATATAACATAAAACTTGTGAAATTAACATCTCGCCCTTGGCCCCCTCCTTCCTGCATAAAAAAAAGGTACTTACGTATTAACGGGGGGCCGCCACATATTGATGATTGGTTAGGTTAAGTTGTAATATTTTCGTTAGTTGAAAATTAATCATTGTAAATATTAAAAAAAAATATTATTTAAAAAATATGATGTATTAGAAATTTTTAACTAACGAAACTATTACAACTTAACCTAACCAATCATCAATATGTGGTGGCCCCCCGTTAATACATAAGTCCCCCCAAAAATATATGTAATAATAACTAGCATAATGTATTATTTATTTATCAGTATGACAGAATTTGACAGAATATCCAACAGTAAAAATTTTTTTCTCTCTTTACCCATTTATACCTTCTTACCCACGTAAGTAGTATGCCCGCAAAATCCATGAGTGCAAGTTGCAAGTTGCAATTGCATACTATTACGTAATGTTGCAAGAGTGCCACCCCACCCCCCTTTGTTGCAAGAGTGCCGCCCCCACCCCCTTTGTTGCAAGAGTGCAACCCCATCCCCTTTGTTGCTAAGCTCCGCCCCCTCGTTGCCAAGGCACCCCCTTTGTTGCCAGCCCCGAAATGGGACTGCAAGGGGTATGCAACCTGGAGTTATCCCCCAAGCTGATCCCCCCAAAGGGGAGTACCGACCTTTGTTGCCAACCCCAAAATGGGATTGCAAGGAGTATGCAACTTGGAGGCGGAGTTCTCCCCCAAGCTGAACCCCCCCAAAGGGGCATACCTATCCTAAGGGCGCCTCTTTGGGGAGGAAGGGGTTTCCTCACCCCCCAAAGGAGCAGAAAGAGATAGCAAGAGAGGAAGAGGAGATCCTTCATCCGACAGCTGTCGGACGCATATGACTCCGTCGTCCAACACCCGGCCTCTTATAGTGCCCCTATTCAGCCAGTTGGCTTAATCAGCCAGTTGGCAGAGTTGCCAGATAGCATTAAATATTTATTTCTTCTATATATTATTGAATCAGTCGGCTGCTGAGTTGCCAGACAACGCCATATATATATATATAATTATTATTCAGCCAGTTGGCCGCTGAGTTGCCTGATTCGTTATTTATTTTAAATAAGCTTATGTTACAGTTGGCTGAGCTGTCAGCCTCGTTACTTATCTATTCAATTACTCTGTTTTAGGAAATGATATAAACGTGTTCAAGGAATAAATAAAACACCATTACAACGTTCTGTTTATTAATTATTGGATATCCAATAGGATATATATATATATATATATGATCAAATAATAGAACGGGGAATATATAATCATGCAAATCATAGTATTAACTAAATATTAGAAAAATATATATTTATATTATACATAGTCGTACAAAACATTGAAAATATATAATCATACAAAGCACAGTATTAATCAAATATTAGAAAAATATATAGTTATATTATCAAAAGTTATATTATCAAATATTAGTACAGGAAAAATATAGTTATATTAATTATATATAATTGTACAAAACAGTATTAACCAAATATTAGAAAAATATATAGTTATATTATCAAAAGTTATATTATCAAATATTAGTACAGGAAAATATAGTTATATTAATTATATAATTGTACAAAACATAGTATTAACCAAATATTAAAAAATATATATATTTATATTAATTATATATAATCGTACAAAACGCAGTATTAGCAAAATATTACAGTAAAATATATATATTGTCTTTACGTTCTACGGTACAAAACGGTAAATTCAATGCTGATTGATGCTACATCAACATCGGCATTACTCTGCACGATGTGGGAAAACCGCTCAAGCATCAACTCGCCGCTTAACTGATACGGCGGTTTATATTCGATGTAAAGGCTTTCATATCATTCAACACTATTTTTGTACCCACTTTACACTCGGCAGGTAAGTTGTCTTTAAGCGCCACTAGAACGCAATCAAAAGCACGCGCAAAAACGTCATCGTTAACTATGTCATTAAATACAAGCTTATAATCATGCCTTTCCAATCGAGGGTTTTTTCTTAACGTACCGAACTTTTCAATCGTGAACTCTTCTTCACCCGGCATAGCAGCAATTGAAATAATCTTCCAAGTCGTAACGGCAGCTATCTACTATATAGAGGTACAGTTCTTCAGGGTGAACAGTGTAGGCGAGCTCAGCTCTGTACCTCTCAAGCGTTTTGTACCAAAGCTCGGGATATTTCGAAGAGTCTAAGCCTTTTAAATACGCATCCAGAGTTAGCCCGTTCTCTCCCTGCACATTCCTACATTCAACAAATCCGTCGAGCAGAGCGGTGTAAGCGTATTCAAGTATTGTGTCAAAGTAAATCATGTCTGAGATACGTGTGTCTAATATAGGCTTCAGCTTACGGAATCCAACGATCTCAAACATTCTGTCGAGGATGAAACGGTTTCGTGTAGGAACAAGAACGCCATTATCAGCCGTGTTCTTCCACATGAATCGTATATCAACGCATGATTGATTGTTATTTACACTCAATGTAAAAACAACGGTATATGAGGAGGCTTCACTAATCACCTCCCTTGGAGGTATTTTATAGCTGGTATTTTATAGCGGTCCTCAGCCCACCTCTCAACTACCGCGAAGATTTTATGCATCTCTTCAAGATTTAAATAAATAACGTTGCGCTTGCTCGCAGGTCTACTGTTCGTTTCAAGCACACTGTTAATGGTGCCGGTTTCCCGCCTGAACACACTCAACGACTTCGTCACGGAGACGTCGTACGAGGCGTTGAGAATGCTTCTCAAAGGGAGTTCCATCGTATTCATCGAGATGACTATGGCACATCCACTCGGCGTAAGCTCTGAGAAGACTATGAGCCGTGTGAGGCACGCAGGTAGGCAGGAACGGTTCGATGGGCGGTTGACTCACCCTGATGATACGTGAATGGATTTGTTCGAACCCGTATGATTCGTGAGGTGCGAGTCGCACCATAATCTAATGAAACCTGTGCGGCGCTGGCCCAACATGAATTGTTGTACCCCATTATACTGGGTAGGCGTTTTGAGAAATTTTCCGGTACAAGAACTAATTTCGGTTTTAACGTTTTATCACTACCACTTCCCCGAATACGCACCAGACAGTTTCCTTCAGGGTAAATTTCATGAACTAGGCACATTTTATAATGTTTTATCTCTCCTAAAAATCTTCACACTGCGGGGCGCTGTTAGAGAGAAACATATGTTCATATTTAGGCTTTTTATTTAACAGGCGATACTCATCTCTAAAATCTGTTAAAAACTCACATAACCCTTTAGCCACAACCTCACTACAAACCTCATCATGATATATATTAATGTAGTGGTAAAAATACTTAAGATTGTCCATGATAACGAGATTCACATTTTCAGTCGTAGGGTATGAGTAATCGACATGGTGTAGCATGATATAATACCGTTTATCACACCACTCATCCACAAGGCTCACTACCCATAACTGTTGTTTAGATTCTGAGCGTGCCGCTTCTTCTACCACGCGGTGCACGTGTGCCTTTATAAAGCTTAGTTCTACAACATACTTCAGTACATCGTCTGTACTGCGAAATCCTACAACCCCCTCGCCAGAATATCCGTAGAGTATTTGAATAGCCTGACCCTTCGCACGATTCAATGCATCCTTAAAAGAGTCAAAGGAGCTGGGATAGGGAGTTTTTCAGTATCCACTACATCTACGCCCTTTACTGAATACCACTTCATAAATGTTGAACACGCGATATTAAAGGTGGCCATTTTCTTCTACGCGGGAGAGAATACACGTCTGAGCTCAAGGGTACAGAGGTCAACTGAGAACGCGGGGACAGAGGTCTGCTCAGGCTACGGGATGAATCACGTCCCCGGTCTTACAGTGGGCGGGGCTAACTTTACTGTACACACGCACACACGCAAAGTGAAACACAAGTCGATGCATGATTTATTTAATAAACGAAATAATCAGCATGTATATATTTAGAAATACGTGCAATAAATAAGTTAACAATAGGCACATCAAAGATTGTTCTCAATACATATATATTTACAAATATGTGTGATGAATAAGTTAGCAATAGACCCATCAAAGTTTATGGTAACCAAAGGGTACGGTATCATAGGTACCAGGTAACTGGTAACGTTTCCTATAGGTGTTACGACACCTTTGTACCCCTAAGTTCCTTCACGCCCCCCAGCTTCTGCGCCCGAAAATTGTGGGTGCCTACAACTAGTTGGGGAGGCCGTTCGCCCTCATCATCGTCCAAACACACTAGATCCTTCAGCGAATCAAAGTTAACGACCTGTCGATTCGCTTGGTTAAGCGTGATACCCTTTGCCTTCACGATATATTTCGTTTCATTCCCTATCCTCACCCGTACCCCATAAGTTTTAGGTCCTGTTGAGACAAAGGAGTCGGCGTATGCATTGTCCCCATACTCATCCTTGATCTCATCAGTGAGCTCGCCGAGGAATTCACCAATAGCAGGCATGTATTCACTCTCCCTCGCTGTGAATATCACGCTATCTGTATCGGCATACAAGACTCTCTGCCCAAGAGATTGCAATAGACCCCAAAGTTTGATGCGGGCGTAGGCTGTTGTGAAGCTGGCTACAGGAATGTTTGTAACCCTTGAGGTATCTGTGACCAATTCAGTTTTGTTGTACTTTATTATGTAAGTATTACCTACATTCACGATTTCCATGACTTCTTTATCGGGTGCGTTGGCATAATCCCAGACTTCGCTATAGCTTTGTGACAAATGAACGTTTCCCTTGCCAGTATTCTGTGCAAATTTTCCCTAGACTGTTTAGACACAACTTTGCACTAAAGCGCTTGCCAGAATTCTTTGCAATTTCGACGCGATCAAGTTGTATACCTTCGTGGTCGCGGTAACGTTGAATATAGGCAGACTTTTCACTTTCGGTGTCAACTCCTCGCGGATACCCTGATGCCTCAACCTTATCCTTCAAAAATGCGTTTATATACGGTGTGAAAAGGTTGGGTAGCTTCTGAAACCTCCAAACCTCGTGTATCTTCAGTATTCTATACCCATGGCGTACGGCTAGGGCCAGCTCGGGACTTGTATATACGCCTCTGATCTTACGCTGGTGGGGTGTATGGCTACAATTACTGTTATTCTCTTCCGCACACTTCACGCACAGGGGAAACATGAGCTTGTGGTCAATGATGACTGGTAAGATCGGCATCCATAATTCGCGAGGGGGGAGCACGTCCACGAAAGAGAGTTCAAAGTAGCGTTCATTCAAATTTCTTGAAAATTCATTGATGGAGGGCGAGCTAGGTCCCACCAATTTCTCAGGAGCACCCACGGGGTACAGGTTGTTCTTCATCACGTATGGGTATAAAGAACAGAAGTCGTAGTAGTGGAAAGTATAGCTTGAAGGGATTTGTACGCCCACCGAACAATCTATCACCGCATTTGAGAGGATCCAGTACCATTGAACGCTTCATCGTGTTTATTTCCTCACGGTACACCTCGTCTGTCTCCATCCGTGCATCATATTCATGCTCTCACAAGACTTTGTGAGTGAACTGGGACCCTATAAGTTGATCGCGGGTGCGGGTCCATGCAAGACAGTCGGCAGGAGATCTACCGTGGATATCTCCGGCGATTCCGCACTCAGGACGGGGGCATCCATGCCACCAGCATCCGTTAAAGGAGTACACAGTCTTCACACCAGTGACACGGTTTTCACTTAGTCCATCAACCCAAAAAACACGACCATTAATCTTAATGGGTACTTCACCCGTGTTGCGGGCGTGCTTTATGTATACACCTGTCTGCTGCTGTAGGTGTATGAGCCAGTAAATAGCCTTGTGGCCGTAACTGCGGGGGTTGTTTCTGTGAATAATGGTTAAGGTGGCTTTGGGCATGAAGTTGTTCTTGAACACCGTAAAGCATAATGACGCGATGGTGGTTGCGACTTGCAGCGGATCGCATTTGAAACGGCCTATGTACATCCTTCTAAAGGCTTGGAAGCATACTCTAAGCACGTGCACATCATTCACGCAATAACGCTCACATTCATCAGCTATATTATAAGGATTACGTTCATTAAAACTGCTGTAGTATCGATCAAAGTCTTCACGTTCATCTGCACTCATACAACCATAGTTAAAATAATGTTTGGGTGGAGGTAGCCCTACGTAATTTAAAGTCTCGCTAGTGAGGAAAGTGTAAGGGAAGTAGCCTTTTGATACTTCAGCTGCTACCCCCATCACCTTGGGTAGCTTTGCTAATTTACAAGGCGTGAATAATAAAGTATCTTTAAATTGCACATTACCTCTTATTTGCATCTGTATAAGTTTGTTTCCTCTTTTCAAGGGATCACCTGTAAATATCTTAGAGGACTCGTGCTCGAGCAGCTCCTTATAAAGGAACTGCGTGTCAAATTTTGCCCCGTTATGGGCAAGAATATACACAGTCATTTTTTTTAACTTGTCGGCTAACTTGACAATATAGGAGACAAATAGTTTCACAGGGCTATCGTGGACATACGTTTCAAAAACGTTTGTCCGTTTACCACATTTGTGACACTCATCACACTCGATCTCCATACACTTGTCGCAGATAGTCTGGCTCACAAGTAAATGTGGAACTACCTCTTTGGTTTCGGCATTCGTATATGTTTCTATATCATAGTATACAGTTATACAAGGGCTGCATTCATTTTCTACTCTACCCTTCTCAGTTCTTCAGGACCCATATTACAGTCAAATTCAAGTTCACAGTCTACAGCTAGTTTATGGGCACGCTCCACGATCGTAGGCAGCCAAATTTGCTAGGTTTTCGTATTTTGTACAGTAGACATACGTGCTAGGACTACTGCTATAAAGCCGCAACCACGATCGACGTTTGTATGCCATCTAAAAATAGCCTGGGAATTGAAGTTAAGAGTATACGGTGTGGCACTATGACCCACAACACGGAATACACGGTCAATATTTACCGTGAAGTTGTCCATATTGAATGGTATACTACTTTGGGCAGCTTGCTTTATACGCCCTAATATATAATCTATATCCTCAGCAGCCAAACGTCTAAATGGCACTACCACCCAAAAATCATCTACATCACCATCATCTGAGCCGAAACCGAAGGACAGACTCGTCCTGACTTCACGCTCGTCGCGGTTCTGAAGGGCAAACTCTACAATGCGCTCTACAACGCGACGTAGCCCGCGCTCAATTCCACTGCTATATACCGATTTCAAGTCAAGGCTGGGGTCGGGGTCGCGGAGCGCACCAACTCAAATGTTATATCATCCTCAACAGAGCGAGAAGCTGCTGCGGGGGATGTACAAGGGCTTGAACAGGAGTAAGGGGATATATTTTTATTTGAGGGAGTTACTATTGTGGGGATTGCGCCGTAAGACGTAGAGGGTTGGGGGTCTATTACAGCAGACTCTACAGAACGGGTGGGGGCTGTGGAGGAAGTACAAGGGGCTGAGGAAGCTGATGTAGGGCTGGTAGCGTAAGACGTTGAGGACTGGGGTTGTACCGCAGATTGTCCATCAACCGGCGCGTATTTCGCGCGCTTTATACCTGACGTGGAGGACTCTTCAGCGTGTCGCCGCTTTGAGCGTGCCGCCGTTGAAGGTATGGGCCCTGTAGATGCACGGCCAATGGATTCACCCGTGATGTCGATGATGGTGGGCTGTACATCGTCGTCATTCACGGTTCTGTAGAAGAAGAAAACAAAATATAAGGAGCAGAACTCGTTATTTGTGATATTCTGTAAATGAGTCACTTAGGGGTGTGACGTGTTAGAAATGGATGCTGTAGAAAAATTCAGATTCACGAGCCCATCTACATGTATTATATCTGGACCTACAGGATGTGGTAAAACGGTGTTTATGCTTAAAATTATTAAAGAAAAGGGTGAAATGTTCTCAAAATTTGTGCATAAAGTTATATGGTGCTATTCGACATACCAATCAGTGTTCAACGAGTACCAGGACGATGTTTTGTTCCATAAGGGGGTCTATGACGTTAATTCACTAAAGGGAAATGAACATACAGTCATCGTAATTGATGACCTCATGTTGGAGATGGATAAAACGTTTGCCGAGACATTTACAGTATTCTCCCACCACCTTAACATAAGCGTGTTCTTCATCAATCAGAATCTATTTTTCAAAAATAGATACATGCGCGATGTATCGTTAAATACGCAATATCTAGTCTTATTCGCTCAACGTAGAGATGTGTCACAAATTGGGGTATTAGCCAGTCAAATGTTCCCGAGTCAGCGTAAGGAGTTTTTGGAGGTTTATAAAGAGGTCACAAAGCAACGTTATGGATATTTGCTTTGTGACCTTCACCCGCGAAACACGTTTAGGGTGCTTCTAAGAACGAATATATTTCCAAACGAGCCTGAAACCGTGTACATTCCAGAATGATGAATAGGCTAAAGAAATACCGTGAATTAACAAAAATCTATCAACGACTGCCTCGGTCGTTGCAGCAGATGCTTGTCAAAAATATCGACTCTGACTTTTTAAAATGCATCTGCGAAATCTGCCTCAATGTTATAAAATGTAATGTTCCAATGAAATCCTGTCAGAAGGCTTGCTTACGTCGTTACAAGAACATAATACGGACGCTCGCCCATAAAAGTCAGACTGTGGGTAAGAAAAAGCGTATTATTGTACAAAGAGGCGGTTCGTTCCTACCCATCTTATTTTCAATTTTGGGGCCTTTACTGACTAGAATAATATAATGAAGAAGGTGGTTGTGAACCCGCACGAGATGTATGCTTCATTACGCTGCTCTAGAGCCCAGTAAAAGTAGGCTTAAAAGAATGGAGAGTGAGCTACTATCCCTATTAAACAGTGAAAAGGGTTTTGTATCAAGAGGCTTTGCAGAAATTTCTTCACGAGTACGAAGATTATAAACATCCTACAGAGCTCCCCGTGAGGCACAGCTCGAGTAGCGCTGAGCATAGTGGTACAGGGCCTGAGCAACCAAAGAGTAGCGGAACACAGCACATCGAACATGTGCTAAAAAACAGCCTCCCCCATACATTGAGGAATAAAGGGTTAAGTCTTTATAATCTATTGAGTGAGGACCCCGTCATACAATGGGCAGACACAGGCGAGGTCATTGTTGATGGATCAAGGGTGCAAGGGTCCAATATCGTTGATATTGTTCATGATCTGGTGAGAAAGTGGGACAGGCCATCACCAACAGGATGGAGGCATATTAAGGCAAGACTACAGCAAATAAATGTCCCCAAAACATTGATAGGTAATCTGAATAGGTTAAAAGACTTGGAGCATGCATCGCACGTGTCACAACTGAGTACACCTTCACCCACAACAGCTGCAGTGTCTCTGAAGAGAAGAAAGAAGAGAGTAGAAGGCCAACCTTATCCACGTGCCTCTAAAATACGCAAATGGCTAACGTATTAAGTAAGCACTATTATGACATTTCTAGCCCTGCATCCTATGGTGGCGTTAATAGACTGTACAGAGGTACTTATGGTGTAAGGAAAAAGGATGTTGAGAGATTTTTGCGTGCCCAGGATGCTTACACACTTCATAAACCGGTGAGAAAAAGGTTTAAAACAGCAAAGACAACAGCCGCTTCGATTGACTCTATTTGGCAGGCAGATTTAACAGACATGCAAAGATATTCGGTGTACAACGATGGTTACCGCTACATCCTATTCATAATAGATGTATTCTCTAGATACCTGTGGCTAGTTCCCCTGAAAAATAAATCGCCTGAAACAGTCGCTAAAGCGACCAAAACACTGATGTTGAAAGAAAACAGGATTCCAGGCTATTTTTGTACGGACATGGGGAAAGAATTTATAGGGCGAGCTTTTCAGAACATGTTGTCAGAGTTTAATATCAGCTATTACACTTCCAACTCTATACATAAAGCATCTTTAGCTGAAAGAGTTCAACGTACCATAAAGGAACGCATGCACCGTTATTTTACACATAAAAGCACGCTCAGATATATAAACGTTCTCGATTCACTGGCTTCATCCTACAACCGCTCACACCACCGTACGATCGGTACAACGCCTAACGATGTTTTAGAAAGAGGCAGGCGTCCGAGAAGTGATGGACCACCACCACCACCACCACAATCTGTGCGTTTCAAAATCAATGATTATGTAAGGTTGTCACGTTCGGGAAATAAATTCGCGAAGGGTTTTGAGCAAGGATGGACACGCGAGATTTTTAAAGTTAGGGCTATGAGGCCTAAAGGCGAGATAATGATGTATTACGTTGAAGATTTGAATGGGGAAGAAATCTCGGTTTTTTTTACCGCGAGGAACTTCAGAAAGTGGCATTTAATTTAGGAAAAAATGTGTTTAAAATTGAGAAAATTTTAGCAACCAAAGGTACAGGAAAGAGAAAAATGTACCTGGTGAAGTGGCTAGGTTACCCAGAAAGCTTCAATACCTATATAAAAGCTGATGCAGTCATGAAGCTTAATTAGTATGCAGCATGGCCCCCAACCATTTCTACGTCACGCTCCCGTCCTCATCGTCCCTGTCTGTACACCCTAACAACACACTAGCCAATTTTGTAACAGAACTCCATGGTCCCATTGAATTGGGTCGTGATTCGTATGAGGTGGGGATATGTGAAATTCAGCTGGATACCGTCTTTTTAAATATTGATTATAAAGATGCCGTTTTTACAATTCTTAGAAACTGTGATGAGTGTGCAAAAGCCGGGGTAACTCGGGATGAAACTATACGTATCGCCCGGACTAAGGTCGCACAGTTTTTCAGTACAACTGTGACACTAGGACCGGGCCGCTATGGTTCGGTTGAGGATGTTGTGAGAGACTTAAACATATGTTTAAAAAACTCACACCTTACGAATGATTTAATATACGAATCGTAAACAGAGGAGGCACTGCACATACTCTAATGCTAAAATCAAAGGCTAACAGAAATCTTAAAGACGGAAGAGTGTTCAAAATTATAACCGAGGGGCGTTATCGAGCAGCCTTCCAAAGAGACACCTTTCACGAGGCACCGGATGACTTGTCCAACTTAGTGTATCAGCTGAAGATGGAGAAATTGGATGTAAGCTCTCAGCCTCCAGACATGTGCTATATTTACAGCAATATAGCGGAACACCAGTTTGTTGGGGATACCCAGGCACGACTGCTGCGCGTAGCGCACATTCCCAACCATAGAGGACGGAGCTTGAGTATTACATATGACAGACCCCATTATGTGATTGTCTCAACTAATCTAATAACTAATATCTCAATATATATAAGAACGATTGAGGGTAAAAATTTCCCATTCGGTGACGGGAGCTTAACAGTGAAGCTACACTTTCGACGCACTGAGTTATAATGTCCAGAAAACCATTCACGGTATACCGAGGGGTGAGATACCAGCGTGGTAGTGGACTTGGGTCCATTTTTTATCCATACTGCGCACAGCTGTACCACTACTGAAGAGGGGGGCTAGGTACCTTGGGAGGAAGGCGTTACAAACAGGTTTTAACGCAGCAGAGGAAATGCTCGCGGGAACTAAACCTAAAGAAGCTCTAAAAAAACATTTAAAACGTACACGGGATGAAATCATCAAAGATGCTAAGAGAAAAATGCGTGGCGGAGGAAAGAAGAGAATTGATAGGAAGAAGGGGGTACCAACACGTGGTGTAAAGAAGAGAACTGTTAGGAAAGAAGGGGTCCCGTGGTATTAAACGTAAAAGGGCGCCAAAAAAGAAGTGTTCTAAGCGTATGAGAACTATGACCGATCATTTTTTTTAACTGATATAAACTGCGGACGCTACTCTCACGAATCATAGATTGACTGATACTCGTCGGGGGAGGTGGCACTGTTTCTAACTCACCATGGCACGTTTCATTCATCCTTGCAGTTCACAGTGCTGTAAATCGGAGCTATCCCTCTTTGAGCTGCCTCCAACTCAAGTTTCTATTGAGCACAGTGACTTTATTACAATTAACCCTTTAAACACGATTAGTTCACCCAGTGCCCCTATAGAGTTCGTGATACCCAGCTCAGGCCCTTACTTTTTTGATCCCAGTTGTATGGACATGTACACTAAACTACGCATAGCTCATTCTGATGGAACGGATTGCGATGATAATTATGCTGCATACCCCGAAACAAACTTTCTGCACACCATATTCAGCCAGTGTGACGTATATTTAAATCAGACTAACATCTCGGCAGGCACGGGGTACTACCACCTACGATCGTATCTGGAAAATGTCCTCAACTTTTCAAAAGAAGCGAAGGATACCTTTTTATCTGCCGAGGGGTATTACCACACTAAAGATGAGGGTAGTATAAAGGATAAATTTAAAAATTCTAAAAAAAAGATATATGAATGTTTTGGACGCCTGCACACGGACTTTACATTCCAGGAGAAGTTGCTTATGAACGGGGTAGATATGAAATTGAAGCTTACCCGCACGAGCCCTGAGATCTGTATAAATCTGGGCGCTGACCAAGAAGGCGCGAAACCTGTTGTGATCCATATCATGGAGGCATATTTGCGTATACGCCGAGTGAAACTAAGTTCCGCGAAACATATAGAAATTGAGAAAGAACTGTTACACACCACAGTGAAATACCCAATTAACAGGGTACAGATCAAACTGTACACGATCCCCACAGGATTGGCATCGAAACAGATAGAAAACATCGCTCTTGGAGTACTGCCTAAAAGGATTTTAATTGGGATGCAAGACCACGCTTCGACGAATGGGGATTATAAAAAGAGTGCCTTGAAGTTTGAAAATTTTGGGCTTAAAAATATTACTTTATATATCAATGGCGTCGCATTGGGTGGGACAATGAATATGGACTACTCGTCAGATGCTGTGTTCCCGCTCTGCGCGAGAGCATACAGCAGTTTAGCCCATAACACAGGGGTGTGTGACGAACTTGGAATCGGCCTAACACAGAAAGAATTTGTGGAACAGTTTAATATTTACTCATTTGACGTTACGCCTGACTTGACTGCTGGCGTAAGTACCCATTTAAACCCGCAGCAGACCGGTGCGATTTCAGTGCGTTTGGATTTCGCCAAGCCTACAGACGCGCCTATTAGTGTACTAATGTATCTAGAAACACAGTCCCTAATAGAAGTAGACAGATTTAGGAACATAAGCACAGATTTTTAAAATGGATGCAAATACACTCCAGAGAGCGATGAAAAGTGACTGTTTCGCGCGTTCCATATTTATCGAGGTTTTTGCAAAGAATAAAATAATGAAGCCGCCTAGCACGAGAAACTGGCACGGGGCAATCGTTAACACCGACATTGCGGGTGGCGAGGGAATTCACTGGATTGCGATTTATTTAAAAACTAAGGAAAGAATGTATTACTTCGATTCAGTCGGGCTCCCCCCATGGCATGACTCGACAATCGTAAATTTTATCGCGCAATTACGTGTGCCTGAGATAATTTGGGTCCCATATCAATTTCAAAACTTTTACAGCGAAACATGTGGGCTATATTGTATCTTGTTTCTCATACACATGTCGCGCGGGAAGGGATTTGTGAATTTTTTAAAATTATTCGATTTGTGACACAAATATGAACGATAAATATGTATGCAGACAGATAAAAAAAATTCCCATATGTTGCAACCACCTGTAATTTGTAAGCTCTATATTGTGTAAATCTGTATATACATTTGTAACAATTAAGAATTGGGCGCTGCCCCTTTTTGTACATGTTTAATAAATGAAAATAATGTTGTGTTTTGTTAATATCCTAAAAAAAGACTTACATAATCTCTGCGACGACAGCGCATTCGGATGAGCGGTTGTGTGCCAATACCATGACATCTGATTCGCAGCGTGGTGTGGATACCACTTCGTTCGCCACCCTTTCTCCAAAAGTTTTTATAATCTCTTCTAACTCCGTTTCGCTCCTGTAAAATAGAGAAAATTATTTTTAAAAACGAATGCACTTCTTAAAAGTTTAATGTTTCTAAAAACATAGCTGTACAAGAAATATAAACATACCATATATATATATATATATATATATATATATATATACGGAAATAATGATGAAAGATGTAGAGAATAACTGAAAATGCTTTGCAATTATGGCTTCTTTATAAGATAACACCGATTGAAACGTTATATATATATATATATATATATATATATATATATAGGTCGTGAATAAGGCCAGGTTATATTATAAACGAGAAAAGAGCCGGTTAAATCAATGAGCATAATTTACCTTGTAGAAAAGTCTACCTACTTTAAAAATACTATACGGGGTCAAAACACTCACATTAGCTCGTTTGCAAATTCGGGATCGCTTGGGTGACTGTGATTCATTACTGTAACCTCTGCACCGCTGGGCGGACTGTTCGGCGAAGCACTCGTTCTCCTTTCGCCGAAAGTGTTTATAATACGGTCTAACTCCGTGGCGGTCCTGTAATTAAAATAATTGTCATGGATTTGAGGCGATTAAAAGTGATGGCTAAAATAATTTTTAAAAACGAATGCACTTCTTAAAAGTTTAATATTTCTAAAAACCTAGCTGTACAAGAAATATAAACATACCATATATACCATATATATATAGATCGTGAATAAGGCATAAACTATTTTCAAAACGTGTTTGTAGTGGGTCTTATAAGTAATTAATAGTGAGTAACTACCAGGTTATAATTATAAACGAGAAAAGTGCCGGTTAAATCAATGAGTATAATTTATCTGCACAATGGAACGGTATATCAGATATACCGTTCCATTGTGCAGATTGTGGAGAGTGTTGCACGAGCAGCAGTTACATCCGTTTCATCGTCAGAGAGTCCAGGCATTACAAACCTGTGTAGCATGTGGATTTGCGTGCACCCACACGTGAGAATTGTGCATGTTAAACACACCCTCACGTGTGAAACAGGCCTCATCTGAGAACAGCACATAAGCCGGAAAATTAGGCTGCACCGCTGTCTGCTGCAGAAACCAGCGTGCGAATTCCACACGAAGAGGGTAATCCCGAGGTTGTAATGCCTGGACTCTCTGACGATGAAACGGATGTAACTGCTGCTCGTGCAACACTCTCCAGACCAGGTCGTGGTTCACACTGAGGATACGTGCAACACCTCGCGTGCTTGCGCTTGGATTGTCCACAAATGGCCGTAGGATTTCTTCTTCCATGTCAGGAGTGCGCACGTTTCTCTCCCGACCAGTGTCATGCACGTTTGCATGGAATGTTACAGTTTCTCGCAGTCGACGATGCAAATGCGCAAACGTTTGGTGGTTTGGCACACGTCTGTTTGGGAAGCGCTGTCGGTACAACCTCACAGCAGCTCTTCCGTTTCCATTGGCAGCCCCATACACCATATGCATGTCAGCCATCTCAGCAGTCGTGAAGCGCTCCATGTTACGCGTACTACGTCCGATTTAAGAATGCCCGCGGCAAGCGCGAGTCTAGCCCACTTCACCTTTTAGCCAATTGCAGCGGCGCCCTCTCGCGCCGAATGGTGACGTCAGCGGACATACACTTATAGACGAAATGGGTTTGTCTTGGTGTTGCCTATCCCCCATTACAATTTGTACAGAAAGTTTTCAAACACCCTGTATATATATATATATATATATAATATATGTATATTATATATATGAGCATATGGGAAAACGAGAAACAAACAAATGCGATGGGCATAATTTTACGCTGTAGAAAATCACTGAACAAAGTTGGGTTTAAATTCTATAAAATTTAAAACTGCCGAGAGAATCTGGGCAGATAACAGTTCACTTCGCATTATTATGGTTTTTTATAAATTAAAATAAAGCTAGGTTAGGTTAACGACAGATTGAAAGCGTAAACAGATATAACGACGAATGAGTTAGAGAATAATTGAAAATAGTTTCAATTATTGCTACCTCTTATAAGATTAATTTCAAAGCGTAAGTGTTGTGGGAAAACGAGAAACATTACTCACCTTTCAGTAAAGGTTTCGTTGATTGGTTCATTGACAGTTTCGCATGCTTCGGCGATGCCCTGCGTTGAAAATAATTCATTCTGATCTATTGCAGTGAATATTAACCGTGCGGCCTGGCCGTAATAATCTATATCGGCAATCAGGTCGGATGAATCATAAAGCACGGCCATGATTCGTGTGTTGCAGCAAGTTGTACGAAAAACTGACTCTACGCGGCGAAGTGCCCCATCTTATAAGGGGTATATGTGACCACCCACAAGCGGGGTCCATCGCTTCCTATTGGGTCGCTGCGAGAATTGGGTCATAGTTTAGGACTTGGTCAAGCATTTTCAACCAACCCTAGAGCAACGCTCCCTTTTCACGAGGAATGAATGGAAGGAGCCACGAAGGGTAGGGCGTGGTTTAGGCATATGCATATTCAAAAACGAGAACATTCAGGTATTCCTGGACGGTTATTGGCAGACAATCATCGGGTCTGGGTGGGACATCAGATCCATATGTCGGATATACCGGTTCATTCACGTATTCCTGGATTTCGAAAAGTTTTTTTTATTTAGGTTTGGTTGAGAGACACCTGCATATTGTGCGAGAATGGGGCTTTGTCTGTCATTAACACAATCATATTCGGTGAAAGGTGGACCTGTGACCTTTTAACGGGTAGAACAAAGCCTTGTCCGCATTTGCCGATATAAAACGTGCCTTTTCCCAGTTGGCAAAAGCTTTTCTACAAATGTTAACAATTAAACCGTGTATATATATATATATATATATATATATATATATATATGTGTGTGTGTGTGTGTATTGTTTGGGTAGTGTCGAGATATACGGTTCTATTGTGCCCCATCTCGGATTATTTTCGGGGAGGAAATGTGTTTACAAGTTTCCAGAATTTTTATTGTTCTCTGCGCTTCTGGTATAATTCAATTTGGAATATTTTTCTTTATTTTTCTGTGTTGTATTGTGCGTGTCGCGAACGCTATCAGCCATGCGGTACATTTGTGGTTGAAGGTTCGTGATCTTCGACCTGAAAACATCCCGCGTATTGTGTGATAGGCTAAATTGGTTTTAAAAATAGAATAAATAACAAATTATATTTTTAGGATACTCTGAATAACAAGTCCTGTCTGTGGCGCGCTGGGTGTGTGTGTGTGGTTCACTCTCTGTAAATATATATATATATATATGATGAATAAAACCACGAAGGAAAGGAAACAAAATGGTGCTCGCTCAAGCGCTTTCGTCTAATGACATCCTCAGGAACACTGAAGTATATAAAAAGGTTAAGCCTATATATAGGTTACAGAAAGAAAAAAAGAAAAATAAATAACATACACACACACACACATATATATATATATATACATACATATCTATATATACAAATACATACATACATACATACATATATATACAATAAACAGAGAAGTAAAAATAATAAAAAATTAAAAATTAAAACCTTAAAGGATTACCAATGAGGCGTACAGATTGTAAGGAAAAATATCGATTTTTAGCACAAGATCAAATGGATTATAAAAATACAAATTTATACTGGGACTCTGCCGGGTTTTAACACAATGCTGCCTATGGTCAGGTTTCGATATATATAATAAAAAAAAATAAATAAATAAAATGCAAATTAAAAGTTAATCGATTTTTAGCACAAGATCAAATGGATTATAAAAATACAAATTTATACTAGAACTCTGTCCGGGTTTTAACACATTGCTGCCTATGGTCAGGTTTCGATATATATAAAAAAAATAAAATGCAAATTAAAAGTTAATAAAGTAGAAGACAAGTTTACCAAAGATTTAATGTTTTACACTTCTTATCTAAGTCTGCTTTAAAGGAATTCAACATAACAGGATCGAGTTGAAAAAGACCTTTGCTTATGTTGAAGTTATTTGAAAGTTGGATAATGGCAGACTCAAGAATATTTCTATTAACAATGTTGCTTGAATGGAATAAAACTGAAGCATTATTCCAATCAATACAGTGGGCTAACTCTGACAAATGGACAAAAAGGGCACTGGACAACTGTCCTGTTCTAACGGAATATTGATGCTGTTTTATACGTGTGTGCAAATCCTTTCCCGTCTGACCTATGTAAAAGGAATCACATTGTTTACAACCAATTTTATAGATAATGCCTGAATTATTGGTAGGGCTATTTTTTACTATGATATTTTTCACAATATTGTTATATGAAAATACTACATTAATATCCAAAAGTTTAAGTACATTAGCAATGCCTAAAAAGCCCGGGAAAAATGGAAGTACTAAAATATTTTTTGACAAAGTACGAGTGTTAATATTGACACGATAGAAAGTTCGTTTTGCCTTGTTGAGACAAGATTCCATAAACGCAGATGGATAACACAAATCACTTCCAATACCGTTGATTTTTTCCAATTCGGCATCGATGTATTCCGGACTGGCGATCCGAAGGGCGCGGAGAAACATTGATGAAAATATGGCCTTCTTAATGGGGGTATCATGTCCCGAGTAAAAGTGTACGTAGGACAAATTGTTTGTCGTTTTCCGATAGATACTAAACTTAAAACCTGGGCTTTCCCTATGTACACGCACATCCAAAAATGGGATTGAATTGTCTTGCTCAACTTCTAAAGTAAACTTAATGGAGGGGACTTGATCATTTAACTGAAGGAGGAAGCTATCCAGGTCACGATTCATGGGCCAGATACACAAAATATCGTCGACGTACCGCAACCAAGGGATGCCAACCCCCAGGATTCTCGGAATATAGGTAATTTCGAAAAACTCCATATAAATATTGGAGAGGAGGGGCGATAAGGGGTTGCCCATAGCCATCCCAAAAACTTGTTGATAATACTCGTTATTGAAAGTGAATTTACAGTCTTTGATGCAAAGCTTAATGAGTTCCAAAACAATGTGTGAAGGTAGTGGCAGGTCATACTTATGTAATTCTTGGGAGAGAAAGTCAAGCATATCGTCAATCGGCACTTTTGTAAACAATGAACAAACATCAAAACTAATCAATTTATCGTTAGTTTCAGTACGTACATTATTCAATTTTTCCGCAAGATCCATGGAATTTTTTACATGTGAATCAGAGATAGTTCCGAGAATGGGGGACAAGACTTTGACAAGCCATTTGGAGAGTTTATAAGTAATAGAGCCCACCGAGCTAATAATAGGGCGCATAGGGTTACCAGGTTTGTGGGTTTTAATAAGACCGTAAAGGAAAAAATCAACGGTATTGGAAGTGATTTGTGTTATCCATCTGCGTTTATGGAATCTTGTCTCAACAAGGCAAAACGAACTTTCTATCGTGTCAATATTAACACTCGTACTTTGTCAAAAAATATTTTAGTACTTCCATTTTTCCCGGGCTTTTTAGGCATTGCTAATGTACTTAAACTTTTGGATATTAATGTAGTATTTTCATATAACAATATTGTGAAAAATATCATAGTAAAAAATAGCCCTACCAATAATTCAGGCATTATCTATAAAATTGGTTGTAAACAATGTGATTCCTTTTACATAGGTCAGACGGGAAAGGATTTGCACACACGTATAAAACAGCATCAATATTCCGTTAGAACAGGACAGTTGTCCAGTGCCCTTTTTGTCCATTTGTCAGAGTTAGCCCACTGTATTGATTGGAATAATGCTTCAGTTTTATTCCATTCAAGCAACATTGTTAATAGAAATATTCTTGAGTCTGCCATTATCCAACTTTCAAATAACTTCAACATAAGCAAAGGTCTTTTTCAACTCGATCCTGTTATGTTGAATTCCTTTAAAGCAGACTTAGATAAGAAGTGTAAAACATTAAATCTTTGGTAAACTTGTCTTCTACTTTATTAACTTTTAATTTGCATTTTATTTTTTTTATATATATCGAAACCTGACCATAGGCAGCAATGTGTTAAAACCCGGACAGAGTTCTAGTATAAATTTGTATTTTTATAATCCATTTGATCTTGTGCTAAAAATCGATTAACTTTTAATTTGCATTTTATTTATTTATTTTTTTTTTATTATATATATCGAAACCTGACCATAGGCAGCATTGTGTTAAAACCCGGCAGAGTCCCAGTATAAATTTGTATTTTTATAATCCATTTGATCTTGTGCTAAAAATCGATATTTTTCCTTACAATCTGTACGCCTCATTGGTAATCCTTTAAGGTTTTAATTTTTAATTTTTTATTATTTTTACTTCTCTGTTTATTGTATATATATGTATGTATGTATGTATGTATTTGTATATATAGATATGTATGTATATATATATATATATATATATATGTGTGTGTGTGTGTATGTATGTTATTTATTTTTCTTTTTTTCTTTCTGTAACCTATATATAGGCTTAACCTTTTTATATACTTCAGTGTTCCTGAAGATGTCATTAGACGAAAGCGCTTGAGCACCATTTTGTGTTTCCTTTCCTTCGTAGTTTTATTCATCATAAATATTTTTCACGTGTTACCTTCGTGAAATAATTTTCATATATATATATATATATATATTTTTTTTTTTTCTTTTCACGCATATTATATATTTGTTTAGAGTTCTATAACTTTTAAATAGAATAGTTACAAACTTATAATTAATATGAACATTGCGAGATAATCTGAATAGGTCGTTTTATATATCATTAGTGGTTGTAATAATAATAATAATAATTATTATTATTTCAAGGGTTTGGGGCCGTTGATCCACATTAATTGTTTATTTAATAATAAATATCATAATATATATATATATTTGTATTATTTGGCTATATATATATATATATATATATATATGCCGGGTGCGACCCCAGTTAACATTTCATTTCATAATATAAATAAACGGTGTAATGATTTCTTCTCTATTACGTGCGATTTTGCGTAATGGAGCTTTATTTACAAAAATGAAACATGTTTTCTTTATATATATATATATAATTTATATATAAGACATAGTTAACAAAAGTATAAGTTACAGGGTTAAAATCTCCCTTTAAAAACAGATTGATGTAACGGCGTTTTATTAGTTCCTTGTACACAATTATATATTTTATTTGGTTGGATAATTGTATGGTTCAGCTGGGTGGCACTGACGCTTGTCTGAGGTGTACGGTCCAGCAACAGAGCTGACCTAGTCTGGGGTGGGTGCCCGGATCCATTTAGCATACTGTGGCACTTAGCTTGATGCACTGGCGCGTGCCTGGATCCAATTAGCATACTGTGGCACTTAGCTTGAGGCACTGGCGGCCTAAGCCAACTGGCTGCTTAGGGGCACTATAAGAGGCCGGGTGTTGGACGACGGATCCATATGAACTCGGCAGTCCGCCGAGCAAAGACCCTCCTCTTCTTCTCTTGCTATCTCTTTCTGCTCCTTTGGGGGGTGAGGAAATTCCTTCCTCCCCAAAGAGGCGCCCTTAGGATAGGTATGCCCCTTTGGGGGGGTTCACCTTAGGGGAGAACTCCGCCTCCAAGTTGCATACCCCTTGCAATCCCATTTTGGGGTTGGCAACAAAGGTCGGTACTCCCCTTTGGGGGGATCAGCTTGGGGGATAACTCCAGGTTGCATACCCCTTGCAGTCCTATCTCGGGGCTGGCAACAAAGGGGGTGCCTTGGCAACGAGGGGGCGGGGCTTAGCAACAAAGAGGGGTGGGGGTGGAACTCTTGCAACAAGAGTAGGGTGGGGTGTCATTCTTGCATCATTACGTAATATTATGCAATTGCAGCTTGCACTCATGGATTTTTCGGGCATACTACTCACGTATTTTTAGTCCGCAAAAAATTGAAAATAAAAAGAAACGCCGTAATTTTTTTAGTTTAGTTTAAAGATGAGGTTTCCACCAAATTTGAAAGAGGAAACTGTCGGAAGGGAGTACAATATAAAAAAGATATACTATATTACGAGTACGTTCAGCTTTTAAAACTTTCCGAACTGCAGACATAATATTTCCATTTCCCCATTTTAAAATGTTTGTTGCAAATCCCTTAGTTGCGTATATGTTTACGAAGTAATCTACAAAACTGAACAGTTCGGTAGAAACTGTTTTTACCACGCAGAAGTCCTAATCATCAAACCCGTTTCTTCCTTCTAGTTCGAGCCCAAGATATTGCAGTACTTACCTACCTAAGTACTAAATACAGGCGAATAGTCCTTTTTCATAAATTTTACTACAAATTTCTCTTTACTTGAAATAAACTAAAAACTCAGAAAATTGCTAATTGTTGACAAGTAATGATTATACGTGGAATATAAGGCATGTTTTCTTTTATTATCCCAACTCCTATACATGTTTCTACTTGTGCTTATTTTTAAATCCCAGATTTAAAATGTATCGATATTTATAATGCTTCAGTAAGGAAAAAAGTTCACCGAAGAAAAAGTCCATGGGGAAAATTCTGAAAATATAAAAACCAACTTTCGTTGGTTTTCATATTTTCAGAATTACTAATTGATTGATATTTTCTAATTAATATTTTCAGAATTACTAATTGATTGATAAAAAAGCTTATGCCAGGCCTTCGCTTTTTATAACTGGGTACTAAAAACGATGATGTTTTGGGGTTGTTTTACCATTTTCATAATACCAAAGGCCATGTGATGGAAAGGGACCTACAGCTTTACGTGGGATCCGAACCACGGTCGCTACATAATCTGCGCGCAGAAGGCAGTCACCCATCCAGTTACAACCCAGACCCACTGTCGCTTAACTTCGGTGATCTACGGGAAGCGGTGTTGCGATATGGCCATTTGGTAACCCGGGAACTGAATACACTGGTCTTCCGATACACTTTCCTCTTGAATAAAGATGATAATACGCATTTCGTCCATTCCCAACTCCTTTCCGAAAATGATTTGGGAAGGGAAAGAATATACACATTGAAATTTATATTAAAAATTGTTCTTTTATTGTTTCAGCTGAGTAAAGCTAAAAATGCTGTATTTTTTCAATAAATGAATCCCATCTTCTAACTTTGTTTTAAAAATAAACAAATATAATTGATAAGCTATACGATGACGTTGTATTCCTGACTACCAGTCACCAACTCTCTCATTCACCAACTTAAGAATCGAAAATTCTCCTGAGGAAATAATGCGATCAGTATATAAACTATTGGTATGGAGAGTTATGCAAATATTCTTTGCAGTACAGCATTGATAATAGTATCTGCTAGGATTATTATACTTTTCATTATAAGAATCAAACATGTGACAAAATACTGCTTTCTTGAGGTGTGGCTACAGTTCTCGCAGAAGAAAACTTTTGCTTTGCTACCGTTGTTGTTAAAATATTTTAAAAAGTTTCTCGAAAGCTTAGGCCACAGTATAATTAGAACATAAAAAAATTGTTTAAAGTATTGCGTGTTAAAAAAGTAGAGTATAGGAAGAAACTGATGCAATATCCAGGTTTCAACAAACTCGTATATTTACCCACGAAATTTTACATCCTTCCCTTTCTCCAATCTCACCATTTTACCCATCCCAATCCGTAGTAATTCTTAAGTAATCTTTTAAGTCTTGTTTTACTCTTTGAAAAATATTAAGTCAAATAAAATTGGTCTACAGCCAAAATGCTTCGGAAATAAAAGTAGTCAATCTTTACTAATTTTGGGACACTGAATACGAAAATGATGCCTAAAATTGCCAATTGCCTCTATTTATAAAGATATCAGGCAACCCTGCACCCTACTAACTGGACTGCATCTGTCGCGTAATATGTAGACGCCTGTGACACATCGACGCATTGACTCCACTGCGCATGCGCGTAGTTATATTTGTTATTTTAATAAATTAATGTAAATATATACATATATATACAATAAAATGTAATTTTAAATTTATCTATTACATTATGTATTTGTAAATTATTTATTAAAAAATAGATTGGATCATTTTAACATATTGCTTCCCATAATGTTTTTGATATTAATATAAATGGAATACTAACCCAACTTAACCTTACCTAATTTAAAATTATTAAAATGCAATGTAATTACATTAATTTATTAAAATAAAAAATATAACTACGCGCATGCGCACTAGAGTCAAGGCGTCGATGTGGCACAGGCGTCTACATATTACGCCACAGCATCAGTTCATTCGCGGAAGTCATACAGTGCACCCTTGTCAAACTCTTTTTAGTGTTTGCTTTTGAAACTGAATTTTTTTCAGCCTAATTTGAACAAAGATGCCTCGTAATTGCGTGAACAGTGTAGATAATTTCTGTTATGTTTGTGGAGAATTGACTTTTGCATCACAAAAGCGTGCTATAACCGCCGTGATTAGGAAAGCCTATCACCTTTATTTTGGCTGTAAGATTGGAAATCAGGACAAGAGCTGGGCCCCACACATATGCTGCAATACTTGTGCAACAAACCTTCGCCAGTGGTTGAATCGGAAAAGGAAATCTATGCCTTTTGCAGTGCCAATGGTGTGGAGGAAACCAACAGATCATGTCAGCAATTGTTACTTCTGCATGGTGCCTCCAGTCAAGAAAGGTATTTGCAAGAAGAAAAAGTGGATTTTACAATATCCGAATATACCCTCTGCTATACGCCCGGTACCTCACGGCGAAAGACTACCCGTTCCTGAGTCCCCACACTCATTCTCCCTGGAGTCAGAGGACGAGGAGAATGAAGGAACCTGCGAAACTTTTGAGCCTTCAACTTCACAAGACCCTGAATTTGTTTATAACTTGACATCTTCTAAACCGCACATGATAACTCAGAATGAATTAAACGACCTTATCAGAGATTTAGAACTGCCAAAGAGTAAGGCAGAGCAGTTGGGCTCCAGATTGCAGCAGTGGAATTTCCTCGCTGAAAATGTTAGAGTGTGTAAGTTTCGTGACCGTCAAAAAGATTTTGTCCCATTCTTCGTCATGGAAGGTGACCTTGTAGCTTGCAACGACATCGACGGTCTGATGGCAGCTCTCAACATTATTCGCAATCCTGATGAGTGAAGACTGTTCATTGATTCATCGAAGTTGAGTCTAAAAGCTGTTTTGTTGCATGTTGCAACGTATTGCCATCAATTCCAGTTGGTCATGCAGTCCACATGAAGGAAACATATGACAACATGAAGCAACTTTTGAACTGCATAAACTATGACAAACATCAGTGGCAGGTTTGTGGTGACTTGAAAGTTTTGCTATCGTGCTTGGACTGCAGCCGAGCTACACTAAGTATTGCTGTTTTCTGTGTGAATGGGATAGTCGGGCTAGGACTTCTCATTACATGAAGAAGGATTGGCCACTCCGACACTCATTGGAACCTGGAACAAAAAATGTTCAGTATCCTCCACTTGAAGAATCGAGCAAGATTTTGTTACCACCCTTACACATCAAACTGAACGTCATGAAAAATTTTGTTAAGGCTATGGATAAAACGGGGGCAGCTTTTAAGTACCTCGGTGGTAAATTCCCAAAGCTCAGTGAAGCAAAAATCAAGGAGGGTGTATTTTTGGTCCACAGATCCGCGAGCTTCTTAGAGATGAGTTCGACCGTATCCTAGGTGGTGAGGAGAAGACAGCGTGGAATGCTTTCGGTTAGTAGCAACCAATTTTCTCGGAAATACCAAAGCTGACAATTACAGGGAACTGGTGGAAAACCTGCTGTTGTCCTATCAAAAATGGGCTGCAATATGTCTTTAAAGATACATTTCCTCTATTCGCACCTGGAATTTTTTCCGGCCAAATGCGGAGCAGTCAGTGATGAACATGGTGAACGTTTCCACCAGGATATCTCAGCGATGGAGAAACGCTACCAGGGGAAATGGAGTCCATCATTGTTAGCAGAATACTGCTGGACAATAACAAGAGATGCTCCAGAAGTTGAATACAAGAGACAAGCAAAGAAGCGACGGGTTGAATCAATATAAGTGACTGCATTATACAGGTATGTTACTAATATATGGTATACATATACGCAAAATGTGTAACTTAAATTTTCTTCGAAACTGTAGCCAATCGACTGTTTTTATGGTCATATTCGTTTTCAGCACCCCAAAATCCATAATAGGAAACATTTTATCTCCGAAGCACAAACTTTTTCAAAATTTGTAGACCAGTGTAATATGTTGACATCGAAGACTTGTGGTTGCCATGGTAACGAGGGGAAAGCCGGAAGTGCCAAGTAAGTGGAAAGAGGGGAAACGACTATAAATTGAAAATGGATGAGAGAGAAAAGAGGAGTGACAACTAGACATTGAAAATTGATGTGAGAGGAAACGAGGAGAAATAAAAGGTAAAAGAAGGGGAAAAGGAAAAAAGAGTAAAATTTCAAGCGCAGCTGTGTAAACAGTAGGATTGATAAGTGTAAATAAAGAGTTTGATAAGGGCATAGTCTCAGGGTAAAACTGGGGGAAGGAGGAGGGTAGCCCAGTTGTGTAAACAATAGAATTGATAATGAAATAAAATAGTTATATATATATATAATATATTATATATATATATATATATATATATATATATATATACACAGTAGTCTCTTTATAATCGTCGTTAACTGGTTCCATGAACAGACGAAGATTAAGGAAACGACGATTAACGAGTCATTGAAATACATGTAATAATGACAGTTCGTTCCAGACCACCTGTTGTACTATATTTACCAAATTACGAAGTGGCTGGTTGCGCATGGAAGGGCCATCAGCAGATCAGGGAGATTTACTGCTGTTAATGTTGATGGATGGGGAGACTTCGGTGGATCTGATTTTCTTTTGCAGAAATAATCCAGAGTTGGTTGTTTTGTAGCCTTTTTTTTCTCTGCTAAGATTTCCTTATACCATCGAAAGGCTTGATTGGCCTCTCGAATGACTATGGAGGATCTTTCTGTATTGAGGTCATTTTCTAAAACATCTTTCATTTTCTCCCAGTGCCAGAAGAAATCCTTCAGATTTCCTGTTATTAATGTCATGACAATCTCTTCTTCCTCTTCATTTGACTCCTCTGATACCCTGTGCTCTTCAAGCTGCAACAGTTCTTCAGTGTTGAGTTCTTCACTATGAGGTTCCAAGAGCTCTTCGACATCATCCATTTCCAACTCGAAGCCCAATTGTTGATCCAGCTCAATAATTTTGTCTTGAATTTGTGTTGGAGTCCCTTCTTCAATTCCAGGCAAGTCAGCAACACAGTGAGGCCATAAATTTCTCTGAGCAGCATTCAAACAATAAGTGCTGACTTCATTCCACGCTGTAGAGATGTTATCAATGGCATGTTTCACATTGTAGCCTTTCCAGAACTCTTTCAAGGTAAGCTTGCCTTCTCCATCTGTGGCTTCTCGACACTGAGTGAATGTTATCTAGTCGTAGTATCGCTTGAAGTTGGCAATAACATTCTGGTCCATAGGCTGCAGTATAGATGTTGTGTTCGGTGGCAAGAAAAGAACTTTTACCATGCTATAAGACAAGTCCTCCAAGTTGGTTGGATGCCCAGGAGCTTTGTCCAGAATAAGAAGGGCATTTTCTGAAAGATTATTGCGCTTGAGGTATGCTTTGACTGCAGGGCAGAAGTGATCACAAAACCACTCGCTGAAAATTGCTTTTGTAACCCAAGCTTTTAATTTGACTTCCATGCAACTGGCAGTCTGGATTTTACAAAAGCTTTCAGAGCTCTGGGATTCTCTGCATGATAAGCCAGCAATGGTTTCAATTTGAAGTCCCCTGTAGCATTGGCCCCAAGAAGGATCAACCTGTCTTTGGCTGGTTTATGTCCAGGCATCTTTTTCTCTTCTTTTGTTAGGAAAGTACGGTTGGCCATTTTTTTCCAAAACAAACTAGTCTCATCTGCATTAAATATTTGTTTTTGATTATAACCCCAATCCGAAATTTGGAAATCAAAGTCATTTGCATATTTTCAGCAGCATCTTTGTCAGTACTTGCTGCTTCACCATGCTGAACAGCGGAATGAACACCAATCTTTATCTAGAATTTCTCAAACCAGCCCTTACTCGCACTAAATTCCACTTTACACTCACTATCCTCCTTTTCTTTAAGATCATCAGAAATCTTTTTGGCTTTTTCTCTAATGAACATAGAACTAATATTTTGACACTGCCTGCTGATCACTTATCCACTTATTGTGGATAATTTTTCCATTTTAATCATAATTTCATCTCTAGAACGCATCATTTTAATAGAACCAGGCACTGCTAATTTTGCAATATATTTGTATTTTTTTTTATCGGCCACAATCGATCGCACAATAGTTGGCGTTACGCCATATTCCCTGCCAATGTCTGCAGCACGTTTTCCATTTTCAAAATCATCTATAATTTTTAGTTTAATCTCCAATGTGGTCACATTTATAGGCCTTTTACCTTTACCACCACTTTGTACATTCTTAGGAGGGGCCATTTCCACTTAATTTTACTAAAGTAAATTAAAAAAGCAAATATTTAAGTAAATTGCTTAGTAAAACTGCGCGACGTCCATCTTCACTGAGTGCTCAACAAAGACTGATGTCCCGCCAGCAGACGGCGATTAATAGAGGGAGGACGATTAACGAAATAATGGTGTTAAATAGGGAACGACGATAGATCGAAACGACGACAGTCGACGGCGACGATTATAGAGGGACTAATATATATAATATATAATATATATATATATATATATATATATATATATATATCCCACCTCACCAAAGTATTTGAAAGAATAGTTAGAGAGAAAATTTATGATTTCCTGGAGACACGGGAAAGATTCAACGAAAATCAGCATGGATTCCGGTCAGGTAGATCATGCCTATCACAACTAATAGAGCACTACAACAATATCCTAGATGCATTGGAAGGCAATGACAACTACGATGTTATATACACAGATTTTGCTAAAGCTTTCGATAAATGTGACCATGGTATAATAGCACATAAAATTAAAGACATGGGAATAACAGGCAAAGAAAGTGGGAAAATGGATCTACAACTTCCTTAGTGATCGTCTGCAGGTCGTCAAAATTCAAGGTATATCATCATCAGAATCGGAAGTACGCAGCTCAGTACCACAAGGGACAGTACTGGCCCCACTCCTGTTCATTATCATGCTAACAGACATAGACAGCGGAGTAAACAGCAATAGTATAGTAACATCCTTTGCAGACGATACAAAGATCAGCAAAAAAATCAGCGATGTACATGACGTGCAGGCCTTGCAGAGGGACACGAACAAAATATACAAATGGTCAGAAGACAACAACATGTCATTCAACGCCGAGAAATTTCAGCTCTTGAGATATGGTAGAAAAGAAGAACTTAAACAGATTGCATATTATGCTCCAGATAGACAGGAAATTCAGAGAAGCATGAAAGCGATTGATCTCGGGATAATAATGACAGATGATGCGAAATTCGAAACACAAAATCAGATAGCGATAAATAAAGCAAAAAGAGTCGCCGGATAGGTTCTAAGAACGTTCAAGAGAAGGGACAGGACAGTAATGATTCCCCTGCTAAAAACACTGATTATACCAAAACTTGAATACTGCTCAGTTTTGACGTCCCCATATAAAAAGGAAGAAACTAATAAACTAGAAGAAACGCAAAGGCATTTCACAGCCAAGATTGATGGCTGCAAAGAACAACTACTGGGAAAGACTACGTAAACTAAATCTGTACTCACTGGAAAGAAGAAGAGAGAGGTACATCATAATCTACATATGGAAAATGATCGAAAAACTGGTACCAAACCTAAAACTAAACCCAATTACCATTCAAACAACACTGGAAAATAGGAAAGGCAGAATGTGTAGTGTTCCCAAATTAAAGGCCCGACAAGGGACCTCCTCAACCCTGAAGGAAAATAGCTTGGTTGTCAGGGGGCCAAGACTTTTCAACCAGCTTCCTAAGGACCTCAGAAACGTAACAGGGGTCAAAGTTGAAGTCTTCAAGAAAAGACTGGATGCCTGGCTCAGGACAGTACCAGATGAGCCGGGCGTGCCTGGCTATGTACGGTGGAGAGCGCAAGAAAGCAACTCGCTCCTCCACCAGACCAGACCTAGAGGCGGGGCCACCAGCTTGACCTCCGTGTGAAGAGAGACCAACGCACGAAACAACATAAGGTTCATAAGGTATATATATACACACGAGGGCATGCTAAAAAGTAATGCCTCCTATATTTTTTCTTCAAAAAAGTTCACGTAGCTGGATGAACTGAAATGCAGTCAATATATATGTTCTTTCCGCCCATTGCTGTGAAGTTTCTTAGTTCTGCCACCAGTGGTCTCAGAGCTACGTCAGTCAGAAACTGACTGACTGCAGAAAACATTCCCTCTATCTGTATTCACCGGCGAATGAAAGCTGTGTATGGTGATGATTGTGTAGACGTGAGTACTGTATAGACGTAAGTACTGTTCACCGTTGGGCTAAGCGTGTGGCTGATGCAGACATTGACCATGCCGAACTACATAAGGAACCACGTAGCGGGAGACAGCAAACAGCAACTGACGAGGATCATCAACAACACGCTGATGAGATGAGCAAACAGAATCGTCGCATATCTCAGCAAACACTAGCTACCAATCTTGGCATTTCACGCGAGCGAGTGCAGACTATTGTTGCTAATCTTGGGTACCGAAAAGTGTTTGCACAATGGGTTCCCAGAACGCTGACTGATGCAATGAAGGAGAGGCAGATGGAAGTTTCCAGAGAGTTATTGTTGCGACATGAACGTGAAGGCGATGAATTCTTATGCAGCATTGTGACTGGAGATGAAAGCTCGGTGCACCATTACGACCCAGAAGGCAAGACACAGTTATTGCAGTACCGTCACAAAGGTTCACCAGGACCATAAAAGTTCAAAACCCGAGCGTCCGTCGGAAAACTCATGCTTACTGTTTTCTCGGACGTTAATGGTGTTGTCCATTCAGAATTCATACCAAGTGGTACCACCATTAAATCTGTGCGCTACATTGAAATTTTGGAGAGATTGAAGGCACGGATTCGAAGGGGTTTGCCCCGACATTCAGATGGTTCTCCTCCAGCATGATAATGCGCGACCTCACACGAGTGCACTAACGACTGAAGCAATTCGCCGCCTTGGTTTCACTGTCTTGGACCACCCACCATATAGTCCAGATCTGGCTCCATCAGATTTTCACTTATTCCCTAAACTTAGGGAGCATCTTCGAGGACGACGTTTCTCTTCGGACGTTGCAGTCAAGACAGCTATGAGGAATTGATTCCGTCAACAAGACACAGAGTTCTATCGTGACGGCATCACGAAACTGCTTGAGAGTTGGCATGAGTGTGTGGACCGCAAAGGTGATTATGTTGAGAAGTAACGATGTCAAACTGAAGAATGAAGTTCACTATAGATATCTGTTTTTGTTTCAGCGTAATACCTCATCCCGAGTACAAACATTCCTCTTTTTCTGGACACAGGAATGAATCGGCAATCTTCGGTCTCGATTATAAGGCGAGTTGGGATTTTTAGGCTTGGACTTGGATTTTGGAAAATAAAACATCGCCTCGTAATCGGACCAATACCGGTACCGTAATATATATATATATATATATATATATATATATATATATATATATATATATATATGACGTCATACTGTGACGTGACTGTTTGTGGTAATTACCGACCCATAAGTTTTCTCCCGCATACGTACAAGGCTTTAGCCAGGATTATCCAACAGAGATTTGGCAATAGAGAAGAGGAAATATTAACAGAACAGGCCGGCTTTAGAGCTGGCAGAGGAACGATCGACCAGATCTTCACCTTTAGCCAGATCGTGGAAAAGAGGTGGGAGTTAGGAAGGGACGTCTTCTGTGTATTTGTGGATTTCAAACAAGCGTTTGATTCGGTTTGGAGAGAGGCGATGGTGGCGGTGTTGCGGGCTTACGGTTTCGAGGATGATTTGGTATGTTTGATCGGCAGACTGTATGAGTCAACTAGTGCGGTGATAAGCAAGGGACCAACGGTCACAGAAAGTTTCCACACGAAATGTGGAGTGATGCAGGGATGCCCGCTCTCCCCTCATCTGTTCAATCTGTATTTGGAAAGAGTGATGAGGGAGGCCCTGGACGGTTGCGAGGATGGTATATTGGTGGCTGGAGAGCGAATCACCAATCTGAGATACGCCGACGACATTGTGTTGATGGCGGATTCCGTCAATCAACTGCAGGGAATGGTGAGAAGATTGGAGAGAGTATGTGCAAAGTATAAACTTGTCATCAATGCAAATAAAACAAAGGTAATGAAGATAGGCAGGAGAAGGGAAGATATTTGTATAGAGCTGGCCACAGGAGAGATTGAGCGGGTGACTTACTTTAAATATCTGGGTGTATATTATACCGAGGATGCCGGCTCGTATAATATGATAAGAAATAGAATCGAACTGGGACATGTCGCATTCAGGAAACTGAGAAAAGTATGGAGGGACCAATCCATCTCGCGCAAATTGAAGTTTCGACTCATGAATAGCGTAGTAATACCTACTGTATTGTATGGAGCGGAGTGTTGGGTGATGAAACGGAAAGAAGAACGTAAATTGCTGGCATTTGAAATGTACTGCCTTCGGAGGATACTAAATGTAAGGTGGGGACAGAGGATAAGTAATGAAAGAGTGCGGGAGATGGCCGAGCTGGATCAGAACATCGTGGAGAGAGTGAATGACATACAGAGGAGATGGTATGGTCATGTCGAAAGAATGGATGCAGGAAGATGGCCGGGGACCGTCCTATACGGACGAATGCACGGTAACAGACCAAGGGGAAGACCTAGAACAACATGGTGGCGAAGCTTGAGGAACTCGAATGCACGACTCCCAGTGAGAGAGATGACGAATTTGGCAAGAGATCGGGCTGCGTGGCGGAGATACCGGAGCACCGTTATGAAGGACCCCACCTGACAACGGTCAGAAGGGACTTAAGTCAAGTAAGTCAACTGTGAACTATAGGGATCACCGACAGTACAATGACACATCAGTAATATAAATGTCCCGTAGTGTAAAACTCTACGGTCCAAAACGAGTTCGTCTCTGACGAATTGCGTTCTAATGTCGAACCCAAAATTCCTTAGTTCTGACATGACAGAGTTTGTAATCTTTCATACGCGGAGTAACCCCATGTAATCCAAAGTAACCCCATGTAATCCGAAGTAACCCCATGTAATCCGAAGTAACCCCATGTAATCTGGTGTAACCCTCTGTAATCTCAAATTAAATCATTAAATGTGATATGTATATGAAAATATGCTCATCGCATGAATTCTTCGATCCCCCCAGCTCCGTTGTTGTTAGCATCACGCTATACAAGGCGAGCGTCTATAAACACATCAGTCTTTTCATTTTTTATTAGTAAATTTTACTAAAATCTTTTACCATTCCCATAGATAAAGCATAATTGTGTCAACCTATATACCGCCATCCTGGCGCCTCTAGGCCCTACAATTATGCTTTATTATCAAAAGAAAAATGTAGACTCCGCAGAAACTATTTCAATCGTGATTGGTTCACCCCCGGAACTCTCCCGATTCAAAATTTCCCAATCGCGGCTGTAAGTTGAATGTACCTCCGCCCAAATCTGAATGTCAAGAACTATCATAGGCACTTGCTGATAAACTCCTCTCGTAAGAGGGTGACCCTTAGTTTACCTCGTCTCCGCCTACCCCGAGGTTTTAGAAACCCCGAGAGCGCCGGCAACGAGGTTCTTTGCTCTCTTGTTACTCCCAACCACGCAGGCTTTGTGATTGATTCTGTGATTAATTGCGCAGTGGCACTACCTCGTCCTAATCTAATTAAACCAGGGATGGGAAATCGAAATCTTTTTCGATTCAAATTCGAATCCGATTTTCACGCAATTAGAAATATAGATTCGAATTCGGATTCAAATTTTTCGGTTTTTATCGATTCGAATTTTTTTCCGATTCGGATTATTTCTTTTTCGATTTCGATCCAATTCGAATCCGATTCGGATCCAGGCCTAATTTTTCTTGATTTTTATTAGTTCATTTAATAAAATTATACCTATCATCGTTGTTTTAGTCAAGGGGTGGCTATTATTAATAAGTTTCATTTTTAATAAATAATACAGATAATTCTCAGTCTATTAACGATCTAAGTAATAACTTTAGATTTACTCTTAATAAGGTGCAAAAAAAAATAATTCATATAAGCTAATTTATTAAACACAATACCAAAATTTAAGGATTAGGATTAGCACCTTAATGGATGGAGTATAGGATTAGTATGATTTTTGTCCGAGCAAACAGATTCTCGGAAAGGTCAGTCTTTACCTGTGGTGAAACCGGAAACGTTGATAAGCCTTATAAGTTATTTATAAGATAACTAAATTTTTAAAATCCGGATCCATATTTTTTATCGATTTGAATTCGAATTCGGATTCATCGTTTCTTTTCGATTCGGATCAAAATTTCGATTCAGATCCGCGCCCGTTTTTCGATTCGAATTTTTTTTCGATTCAGATTTCTCAAAAAATATCGATTAATCCGATTATCGATTCGAATCCGATCCGATTTCCCATCTCTGAATTAAACCAATTTTATAAATACTTAAACTCCGTCGCAGATTGCTCTTAAGAAAAGAAACAGCATAAATTGTACATTGTGCTTCTTAACTAATTTTAAGATTTATTGTATATTAAACCTCACCTTGAGAATCACATAACCTTCACTTCTTAAAGTTAAATAAATCGTAAATTGTACATTGGCTACTTAACTGACTTTTTTAAGGATATTTTTTATTTTTAAATCTCACCTGGTGAATCAGATAACTTTCACTTCTTAAATTTAACCAAATTTATTTGTTCTCATCAAAAGATTGTGAAATCGAAATGAATTAATAAAAATTCTGTTAAAGTGAACTTCTTTGTTTCCATTCACCGCAAAACTCAATATAGAGTTATAGACACAATGTTTTCTCCTGAAGTCTCCACCGTGCTCCGTGAAATGGAATCAGGAAGCACTTGATGGTAACCTTGCAAAACTTTACAACAAATCGAGGTACGAGTGGTCAATGGAAACCACAAACATTATACGACAAGGCGTGTGAGCCTGGTGCGTCCACTAGTGTCGACGTGAGACGTGACACCTCCAAAGAGGTTTTTTTTTAGTTCTCGTAACCCAAGAGTGACGTTGTCAATCATCCTTCGGATATAACTCCGACTCCAACGAAGGGAACCACCTCCGGAATTCATAGTCCATCGTCGCCTTCTACATTCGAGCGACCCAAAGGGAACCCGCTCGACATAAATGTGGACTTTAGCGATAACCGTAATAAAGGTTAAAAATTTCACCTGAATAAAATAAAATTATATATATATATATATATATATACACAGTATATATATGTATATGTAGAGACCGACCGCAAATTTCCTTTCCTCATGTCCGCAAACATCCGGGAATCATCAGAAATCGAAAAAAACGTGATTTTCAAGGAGGGAGAAACAAAAGGATGTTTGTCTTCTCCCAAAAGACCCGAGAAAAGTTAGCGGCTTCCGAACCTATATAAGCCATAGTTCACTAAACTCGCCCCCACTTTGCTCGTTACTCCTCCTCGTGAATCTCCTCTTTCACGTAGCTCCGTTCAACCTCAGCCGGCCTCAGTCCCTCAAACAATACCTCAACAATACACGAAGCAAGTCAAAACTTGAGGCGATCAGGCGACTACAATTTCATCCTACCGGAAGCAAACTTCACTCTACCGGCGTCATCCTTCTGGCCCTGGCTTCACTCATCCTTCACCACAATTCGATCGGCGCCCATTCAACAAGTATCTCAACAAGCCTTGAGTACATCCTCCTGCCGGTAGGCCAACACGTCTTCAGAGTTATCTACGGCGAAACGCAATACGGTCAAACTTCACGTAGGCCCTCAACACGTCTTCAGAGTTATCTACGGCGAAACGCAATACGGTCAAACTTCATGTAGGCCCTCGTCAGTCTTCAGAGTTATCCATCGAAACGCAGGACGGTACCCCTTTACGTAGGTTTCGTCAGTCTCCAGAGTTATCCACTTCGAAATCGCAGGTCGGTAAGCCTCTTGTCGGCCCTCACTGGGCCTACAGTGTTTTGTTACGTTGTGCTAGACTATCCAAGATTCAAAGCTGAAAAGTCCACAAACTCAGCCTAATCGCGTAGGATCTAAAAGTGTCTTCAATAACATTCAAACTAACTCTCCTGTGCCTAATCGCGTAAGCCCTATAAAGTGTCTTCAATACCGTTCAAACTATCTCTCCCGTTAAGACCCCAGGAGGCCTATTCAAGTGTTGCACCAATACCGTAGTTTTGTATCACCTTGTTATTGTGTTCATTCATATAACTTACTCAATTTGTATCCGATTGTTTATGTGCTCTTTTATGCATTTCATTTTTACCGATTTAATCCATTTCTTAACCATTTCTTATTGCTATTAATCAGTCATCTTTAACATAGCATAAATACCGTTATAGAATTGTTAATCACTATAAATACCGTTATAGAATTGTTAATCACTATAAATACCGTTATAGAATTGTTAATCACTGTGAACAATTAATTGTTGTTTTGTGTTTAATTAGGAAAATAAATCAAAGTAATTTATCTCTCCTTATTAAATATTGTTTGTTTAGGCTGTAGGCCCAAACTGGTGACCCCTAATTGTTCATTTCAATTTAATTCATAAATTATAGTAAGCCTACTTTCTTGGCCACATCAAATTGGTGATCCGTAGGCCACTATAAATTGGTTAACTCCGGAGTGACCGAACGTCATTATTTTTTCACAGTGATCTTTGCGTTTAGCTTTTGGGAAAATTTAATTTTTTTCTGCAGCCATATCAAATAACTTTTCATTTAAATACTGTACACATAATTCAAAACGCGTCTCAATAGGCCTACCAGCATCCGTGTTTTGTTTTTTTCTCGTGCCCATATTTACGGTTTTTTTACGGTACATGATAACGCGTTTTCAAGCAAGGAACATGCCCCAGGAAGCTCACACCACCTCCACTGTAACCCCCAATACGAGGGACGCCGCCACCGCTGCCGTCTCGGCCAGGATCCCCACTTTTTGGCCCGCTGATCCCCGCACCTGGCACGAAGCCATTCCTCTAACCAGTTAGCTACCTGACCGCGTATACCGTGCGCTTTAACCTTCGCAATTAATCTTCTATGCGGAACTGTATCGAACGCTTTTTTGAAATCTAAATAAATAACGTCAGCCGTTCTATGCCCAGGGACGGACTGGGACTCAAAAGCGGCCCTGGCTTTCACCCAGACCGGCCCACACAATACGCGCGCGTGCGCCCTCCCCCCTCCCAAACACCACCATCACAACCGCCACCACCACCCTTAGGGCCACAAAATAGTGAAAATACCGCCACCCAAACTCAATTATTGGACATTTATTTTTATTATATTGATACACACTGTTAATATAGTAGAGCCGCTATTATAGACACACAGAGTAAAACAGAAAATAGAGACGCCAGAAATTGACATAATCATACACTATGTCATTAATTACATGGAAAGCAAAAAGCCTATCTACCAAAGAGAAAAATACGTATTACTCTAATGTGTCAGCAGTTTTCTCAACAGCTCACTCCTCTCTTCAACTCTGTCTATCATCACATCTGTACCCAGGGATATTAAGATGTCCTTCTCAGTTGCCATCAGCATAAACGCCTCTAGGTGCTCCTGGGAGAGAGTGCTCCTGAGACGACTTTTGATGTACTTCAGGGTTGAGAAACTTCTCTCACAGGCCACCTGGGTGATTGACAGGGTGAGAAGGAACTTGTACCAAAGACCTATGATGTGGTAAGCATCTGTCAACAAGTTGCACCTCCGGATTATGGTAACAACATACTGCACAGTCTTTACAAGAGGAACACCTTTTATTCGTCATCTCCACTTCGTCTTCCTTTCCATCAGCCTCAGGTCCGTCCTCAGGTGTCTCACTGACTATTCTGATGGTGTATTCGTCCAGTGCTGATGTTTTCAGCCTCTCCCACAGTCCCACTGTGCAGCCTGACTCTTCAGCTCACACTGCAAGTTCTCAACTGTTGCCCTGCTGGCAAACTTCAGCAAGCATTTGCTAAGCTCTTGAAGGGCTGACTGGGGTATGGTCTCAGTATGGTCTCGTATTTGAGTAGTGTTTCAGTGAATGCTCTTGCCTTGACACGTACGGTGGTCTTGATATTTGCATGGCCTTGTGTTACAGCTAGTGTAAGCAGTACGTCAGTGTACAGAGCATTGTCTAGGTTACCAAAGAATCCAAAGACCTTCTTCAGCGCAGCATCCTTTGCCCACCAGCGGGTTTCTCCGATTGGAGAGAGGCGTTGGTGGCGAGTGTTGTGGCTCTCCCTTTCCCATACATTCATCCTCTGGTAGGACTCTCAGATGAAAACGCTGATGTCATTCAGTAAAGAGAACAGTGGGGCACTTGCTATAACCACTCCTGATGTGTCAGCTAACACTAAGTTCAGAACGTGTGCATAACACCATATGTGTATTTGGTTGGGAGAGTGTGTGGAGAGTAGGGCAGAGAAACCTTTGTCCTGGCCCTGCATGTTAGAGACTCCATCTGTAGCATTGTCGATACATTTGCTGATGTCCAGTTTGAGTGTCTGAATGTTATTTTTTTTTGGGGGGGGGGGTTCAGAATCCCAGCTGATCCGTGAATGGTCAAGCTCTGAAGGGCCAGTTTAACCTACAGCCCAAGTTAAGCTAGACTAAAAACTTACGGACTTGGAGGTCCTATTAGGTCCTACCTCAGGGTTGCTGACTCGATGTGGGCCCACCTTAGGCCTCAGTTGCATAAAATTAAGATAAAAAACAAAAGGGGCACTATTTATGGTCTTCTTTCTAAACCTTGCAACAACAACACAACCTGCACCATTGCACGATGCAACAATCTTGTATCTAAACAAATAAACTGAATTGCAATAGAGCTCTCAATAAGACCACGCCCTGTAAGTGCTGCATTCAACAAACGAATAGGAAGGACGCGCAGCGCCCCAAAAAAATGATGCCACAAGAGTACCCAAACAATGATGCCACAAGAGCTCAAAAATGCTAGTTCTAAATTAAGTGATTTTTTCACTAACCTTACAATTATGAGATGGATATATATACACCTTAACTTAATATATACAAGCAATGCTGCATCAATCAGCTTAGTCATCATATCACCTTGGGACAACAATGGCTCTTTCTCTTCTAGATTTTCTAACACTCCCCACCGAAGAGGCATTGTTGTCATTACCTTCTGCAAATTTAGCCAAGCCTTCTCCATGAGGCTGTAACTCAAATGTTTCATCTTGACTATCCGTGTTTTTGCATATTTCTAAAGCATAGAGTTTTTGTATAGGTCTCTTTAATTTTCCTCCTGAAGTCTTTACCAGTGCTGACCTAACTAAATTGTCTTTGCCAACAAACAACTCTTCAATTATGCCAAGCTTCCAGCATTGCCTTGGTCTTTCATCCCCAATCATTACCACTTCTCCCACCTTGATACAATTTGCATTGGAACCCTTTACATTGCCTGATGGGTAATAATTGAGTTCTGGCAAGTATTCTATCTGCCACCTCTTCCATAACTGATCTTGTAGCTCTTCAAGGTACTTGAACTTTCTGGTTAACTCTTCTTGGGTGCTCTGGATAGGCTGTAAGTCTTCTGGCAAACAGGGGCTTGATGTTAATCGTTTACCACAAAGAAAATGATTTGGTGTCAATGGCTCTGCATCCTGCATACTGTTATAAACAAAGGTGATAGGGCTACTGTTCACCATTGCTTCTACTTCACAAAAAAAAGTGCAGAACTCTTCTTTGGTCAAATGAGCATTAGCTAAAAGTTTCTTTTATGGACACTTTACACTTCTCACTAGCCTTTCCCAAAATCCTCCTCACCATGGTGCTCTCTCAACAGTAAACTGCCACTGTACCCCATGGTGTGAAAAGTAGGATTGAAATCCCTCCTCTTTTAGCAAGGACCAAACTTCTTGGAGTTCTTTTGCAGCCCTTTTGAAGGTTTTTGCATTATCCAATATGATTTTATTTGGGAAACCCCTTCTGTTCACAAACCTTTTAAAGGCCAAAAGAAATACATCACTACTTAAGTTGCTTACCAACTCCAAATGGATTGCTCTGGTGGTAGCACATGTGAAAAGACATATATAACCTTTGTTAGACTCCCTTGCTCATACACATAGACTGGACCTGCGAAGTCTACTCCCACTACATCAAATGGGGCAATATAGACACACCGTTCTCTTTGAAGTGGAGCCATCTTTTCATAATAAGGCTTTGCACTCCAACGCTTGCAAACCACACATCTATGCAAGACCTTTTTTACTACTTGTCTAATTTTGGGAATCCAAAACTGTTGTCTGATCTCTATTATCACTTCTCTAACTCCAGCATGTAACAACTTATGATGAGTATCCAGGATCAAAAGTTCCACAAAGTGCCACCCAGAATGTAGAAAAATTGGATGTCTTTTCTCCTCTGGAAGCCCAGAAAACTGTAGTCTACCTCCTACTTTCAATAAATCCTGATCCAAAAACACATCCAAACCCTTGAGAGCAAAATGTGGTAGAACCTGTAATGGACGGCTGGTTAGCAATTCCCTCTCTTCACCAAATTTTTGCTTCTGCACATATATCACCCAGTATTGCCTGGGTTGCTGAATCTCCTTACTGTTCAGAATTCCTTCCCTTCTTGTTTTTCCCTTAATATTGTTTGTAAATCTATATACCCATGCTGTCACTCTTAACAACCTTTTCAGACTGCTAATGTCCTCAAGCCTCAATATGGGGTCCTGCTGCATAACTTGACAATTGTTCACAGTACATTTTCTCATTTCACTCACCCATTCTTCTTGAGCCTGGCATTCTCCTACAATAGGCTGATTAGAAGGCCAGTTTTCACTTCCAAGTTTTAGCCACTCTGGCCCATTCCACCACAAATTTGACTGCAAGATGTTTCACTGAAATTCCTCGTGTTGGTAAATCAGCTAGGTTTTTGGTGCCTGGACAATGCTTCCATTGCATGGGATCTGTGTGTGCTTGAATTTCCTCCACTCTATTGGCAACAAATGGTTTCCATTTCCTTGCCTGGCTTCTTAACCAGTGCCAAACTATAGTGGAGTCTGTCCAATAATAGCTTGGAATTTCATAGAGGGCCAAAGACTTTTGCACTGTAATTGCAAGCCGACTAGCAATAATTGCACCCATCAATTCCAACCTTGGAATAGAAAGCCTTTTCAAAGGTGCTACTCTGCTCTTTGCAGCAACCAACCTGCAACTTACTTCCTCTTTGAATGCGCCTCTTACATAAATACAAGTTGCATAGGCTTCCTCATTTGCATCACAAAAGATGTGCAGCTCCAAATTGTCTGGACTATTGTTCAATTCTCCAAAGTACCATCTTGGGATTTCAATGTCTCCAAGATGTGCCAATTCTTTGAACCAATATTTCCACCTTACCACCATATGATCAGATAACTCTTGGTCCCAACCAAGTCCAATTTCCCAGATGCTCTGAAACCAAATTTTTTACTTTATCACAAATGGAGTCAGGAATCCAAGAGGATCAAGGACCTTCGAAGCCAAACTAAGAGCTGTACGTTTTGTCCACCTTGTCTCATTCTCAGCCAGCTCTACTAAAGATTTCCCATTGAAGGTAAACAAATCCTCTCCTTGCTGCCAAACAATGCCTAGCACCTTTGTGTCTATTGCCCACAACTCCTTAATACCAGAATCCTCAATACTTTCTGCTGCATCAGGTACTACACAGGACTGACTCATAAACTGTTGTAACTGAGAATGATTGGTCTGCCACTTTCTAAGCTCCATGCCAGCCTCGCTCATTATAGCTCTAGCCTCCATGAATATCTGTTTAGCCATTTCTGTATTATCCACGGAACACAGCAAATCATCACCATAAAAATTTTTCCTTATGTGTTCAATAGTGTAAGGATAACTTCAGAATATTTCTTAAAATGGTACTGCATAGTAGCTGCCAACAGAAATGGACTAGAGCTGAGGCCAAACAACACTGACTTCATTCTATATGCTTGAACCTTAGGTTCATTTTCCAACAAGTCTTTCGTATCCACCCACAAATACCTTACTGCATCTCTGTCCTCTGGTTTTAACTTTATCCGCAAAAAGGCTTGCTTCACATCTGCAGTCAATGCTACTCTACCAAACCTGAATCTCAGTAAGAAGGAAAATAAATCTGCATTTAAATTTGGCCCAGCATCCAAACAGTCATTCAAGGACACACCACCTTTGTCCTTGGCTGAGCCATCAAAAACTACCCTTAGTTTGGTGGTAGTTTTGTCTCGCCGTACCACGGCATGGTGTGGCAGATGATGTGCCTCCTGGCTCACCAGCTCACCTTGCACCCTTTCAGCATAGCCCTCCTTTACATAGCTTAGGATGGCCTCATTGTATTCAATTAACAACTCCTCACTTTTTCTTAGCCTGTACAATGAAGTCTCCAACCTCCTATTAGCTAGCTGAAGGTTTGAACTGGGCTTGCAAGAATCCTTCCAAGGGAGGCCAACTTCATAGCAACCATCTCTAAACCCAATCCCTTTTTCAAATTGCTCTAAAACATCACTGTTCACTGTACTCGCCTGCTTCTCCTGTTTGTTCTTTATGCCAATGGATTCAATTTCCCAAAACGCTTTCAAATGCCTTTCCAAACCATGGCTGTTCTCCTCAATCTTAACAAAAAGAGCTTTAAGCTCCATTTCATTGCAATCGCTACCATGTAGCATCCAGCCTAGCTTACTTTCAATAGCTACCGGACCTCGAGATGTGCGGACAATGTTACCAGTGATGAAGTCCCAATAATAGTCAGCTCCATTCAAAAGACTAATATCTTCTGTTCCTTCAAACTTATTATTGCCCAAATTAATTCCTTTAACTCGCAATTCTTGGACACATGCCATATCTAAACAAGTAGTGACTGGAGCACAAAGTTCCTCAATCTCTACAGCGTGGACCTTGATAGTGGGACCTTGTGGTATGGTAACAACCCCTCAACCAGAACTTCTACCTTCTTAACTTTGGTTCGGTTTTTAACGGAACCCCCAAACCCAGAAATTCTTAAATTTTCCCTCGTAAGTTCTTTAAACTTCAATTTTCTGGAAATTCTGGTCTTAATAAAGCTACACTGGCTACCACTATCAAACAACACTCTTACAGTAGCTCCTCCATCATTTCATAGCAGTGGAATGTGCCACTGATGTCTCTACTTCTGGGGTAGGCCTACTAGAAGTGTTTTCACACAATAATGGCTGATGCCGGCCATGGCATTTTTTGCACAAAATTTTAAACTTACAAAACCTTGCTCTGTGACCTTTCAAAAAACACTTAAAACATGCTGTGGACTTAGTTACCCTGTCCTTTCTCTCCTCAATAGGTAAAGCCCCAGCCACCTCACATTTATATGACTTGTGGTTGCCTTCGCAAAATATGCATTCCTTGATTCCCTTTAATTTATTCTCAGAGGATGCATGTAGAGCTGACACTGTACCTGGGCTATTCCTCTTTGTAGAAACTTTGGTGCTGTGCCTGCCTTTGTCCCCTTGTTTAACATCCCACTGTGCAAACTCAATTCCCTCTCGTCTTGCTAATTCATGCTTAAAAGACTTAACATCTGCTGAAGGGGGATGTACACATGTTCTGTAGAGTGTCCCCTACTTAATTCAAGCAAAATTGAGCTAGGCAATTTAGACTCCAGTATAGTGACCAACATTATACCATACCTTTCCATTCCTATACCCAAGTTGTCCAGGGACCTAGTTCTAACTTCAAATTCATCATATAACTGCCGTAACTCCTTGACACTATTGGGATTATTAACAGGAGGTATAGCTAAAAGTTCGCGGAGGTGGCTTTTAATTAAGATCTCTGGCTTACCAAACCGTTTCTTTAATATATCCCAAGCCACATTATAATTTGCCTCTGTTAATGCTAATCCTGCTATTGTCTTTGCTGCCTCCCCTTCCAAGAGGGACTGCAAATAATTAAACTTCTCCACCGCACTTAACACTTGACTAAAATGAACTGCTGATTGAAAACTGTCTGCCCATCCTTGCCATTCCTGAATACTCCCAGAAAATCTTTTGAGTACAAGCCTCGGTAACTGAACTGCAGATCTGTTAACCTTAACTTCACAAACACCATTTGTTGAGGGTTGTGTTTCATTATTAGACCTGGTCTCTAACTGTACTGAGCTGCTAAACTCTTTTGCTCTGTGGCATACCTTAATTTTATCATCACTAATCTCTTCAAAGTAAATTATGTTATTTTCTATTTCATCCTCTTCTATAAGAGCCTCAATTTTAACATTTACTTCGCTTAGAGCAGGGGTCACCAACCTGGGCGGTAGCGCCCACTAGTGGGTTCACATTAAAGGCAATTAAACATTTATTTCATTATTTATTTTATCGATTATGTTGATTTATTCTTTTTGATCTAAGGTGGGCGATAAGCTTTTTTAATTTTCAAAAAATCGTAAAAGTGGGCGGTGAACAAAAAAAAGGTTGGTGACCCCTGGCTTAGAGCAACCTTTTTAGTTTCTAATATGGAAAGCTGTGCAGTCACTAACCTTAAATCCTCTTGCTCTATGGCAGAATCTATAGTGGCAATGACCTTTGTAATTAGACCTTTGTAGACGCTTCTCCTTTTTTTAAACTTGTTCAATTCAGCTGCATTCATCTCCAATGCAAACAACAATTGGGCTCAATGCCAAATAAGCTGAATTGGCAAAAATACTTAACCAAACTGATCAAACTCAAATTTTGCTTTTTTCAAATAAACCGAATTGCTTGGTTGGGGTACTGACCAACCACCAGTATAAAATACTAAATTTTCCACCCAAGTAACTGGCGCACTGAAGTCTGCAACCTTCGCCTACGAATAATAAACCAAAATTAACCAAACCGGTAAAAATGTAGGCCCAAAACAACGACAGACGAGTGGCCAAGTTTCGCAATTGGGCAACCAAACTTTCTACCATGGGACCTTAACTCAATTATGCTCAACCCGTCTAGGCCTCAGTTGCATAAAATTAAGATAAAAAACTAAAGAGGCACTATTTATGGTATTCTTTCTAAACCTCGCAACAACAACACAACCTGCACCATTGCACGATGCAACAATCTTGTATCTAAACAACCAAACTGAATTGCAAGAGAGCTCTCTATAAGACCACGCCCTGTAAGTGCTGCATTCAACAAACGAGTAGGAAGGACGCGGAGCGTCCCTAAAAAATGATGCCCCAAGAGCGCCCAAACAATGATGCCACAAGAGCCCAAAAATGCTAGCTCTAAATTAAGTGAATTTTTCACTAACCTTACAATTATGAGATGGATATATATATATACACCTTAACTTAATACATACAAGCAATGCTGCATCAATCAGCTTAGTCATCATATCGCCTTGGGACAACAATGGCGCTTCCTCTTCTAGATTTTCTAACACTGAATAACTTCCGTCAGCAATTGAACCAAGTACTCTCCAGTGGATGCGGCCTCACAGTTCACAACCGCAACGAGTCTCTCATGTATGATATTTGTGACATGTCTGATAATGACCGCACACTGATCACGAGAGGTTATGTCCTGGGTTGTGTCGATCTGGACTGAGAACATTCCAGCTTCCTCAACTTCACTAGAGATGGATTCTTGGATAATGTCCCGAATTATGTTTATAACAGTATTGATTGTATTTTTAGAGAGAAAAGTGATGAGAGAACCTTTGCCTTTTGCCCCAGACTGATGCAGTTTCTTGCTTTTCTCTATGCAATCAGTTAGATGTTCTTTCAAGCAGACATCATATTTTCCAAGTAGAATTATAAGTTCCAAAAAGTTACCATGATCGACACTGGCGTCATCTATGTATAAGTTGCCTCCGACTGCGTCCCCATGTAGCTAAGCCCTCTCTTGCCAATGACTTTAGCTACATCTATACGCTTCATCACCTGGCGTCTCTTGCGGACCTGCTCTCTATGGGCTGAAATCTGACTGCAACTCAACAAACCCTCTATGTCTGCTTTAGAGGCCTTTAGAAAGTATGCTTCATCAGAATTTCTGTGCGTGCTACTCTTTTCATGCTCCATTACACGTTGATGGATATGCTTCCAATCTTTCATTCCAGTGATGAAAATACTGCTGTCAGTGGGCTTACCAAATGCCACACAAACTGAACAATGCAATGTGTGATTTCCTTCATTGTACGTAAGCCACTTCCTATTGGTGCCATCTTTGCAAAAGAAGACTCTGCACCACAGGGTTTCTTGACTTCTGCTGTGGGTGAAAACTAAAAAACAATTGGTGGTCATCCGGAAGTGAACTGGGCCGATCATCAACCTGCACATGAAAGAATAAATGAACTAATTAATAATAAAATAAAATAATAAAATAATTAATAATATAATATATATATTTTTTATTTATAATATTCATTTTATTAATTTTATATTAATAAAATTAATTATTATTATTATTATGTCAGATTTTTCAGCTGATTTTTTGTCATTTTAATAAAAAATTTACTGTGATTTAAAAATGATTAAATTTATTGCTAATATATAAAAATTGTATATAATAATTTATGAAACTTATTTTATTTTGTTTTATTATTTAAAAATATTATTGACTTTGTTATAGACAACTAGACAAGCTATGCACTCTTACTTTCTCAAATCATCAAATGCTACAGATTCAAAGAAAAAAATACATACAGCTCCAATTTATCACACTATCAAATACATTGGCCCACTAAAAAATCAAATGTTGAAGATGTATAAGCATTATTTTTTAACTGAGATACATAATAAAAATACTCCAAATAACACTATCCAGCCTGGATTTAAGCAGTTATTATGAAAATCCAAATCTAGCTGTGGATAGTAAAATAGTAAATCTGGTGCATCCCTAGTCAGATTTGAACAAAGCATGTCAAATACTACTAGAAAGATGTATTTTGGAGTTTGTATTGAGCTTTTATTTGCTAGTAAGTTATTACCTTACTAGTAAATATACCTTACTCTGCTAGTTATATTAGCAAATATAACTAGCAAAGTAGCAATAGCAAATATAACAGCAAAAATAAACAGTTTGGAAGCCATTAGCATTATCAGGAATATTATACGGATCAAGTAGAGTGGATTATAATGAAAAGAGATAGGAAAACTCCAATGAATAGAAATCGGTGTATAAAACCATGCTTACCCGTTCAGATGCAAAACTTTTCCTTGCGCTAGGCTCGCACTCAGCTATGCTGTCCTCTTCCACAATTTCACTTGCATGGGATTCTGCAGGAGCAGCAGCAGCACCTGCACTGACTTTACTTGTGCTACCTAGCTCGGCATGGGCATGGCCGGCAGAACTACTACTACTACTACTACTACTAAATAAGTCAGGTAATTTTCGACATTTGGCTGCATCAGCTTCAAGAGATTTTGCTTTCTTATCTCTTAATTTTTCGGCACCACCTTTGCGTTTTTGACTGGGTTGACTTGGCATTTTGAAACTGTCCCTATTCATTGCGATATTTCAGTTGTTTATTTCATCAAAAAACACAACACTATTTGGACACTTTTAAGTTTTATATCAGTGATTAGCTAAACACTATATTGAAGTAAAACTGTAAAAGATACATTAGTTGATAAACATAGCTTGTCAACAGCAATATCTGAATTAACATCTAGGCATAGCGGACCGAGCAACACCATCGGTCCACTGTCCATAGGGTTGCCAGGTCTAGAAAAAAATTATCCTAGATGCAGGTCAAAATTATCCTAGTATTACGCAGGAATATAACGCGTACAAATACCATTCGGATCATTCTTTTTACCAACTTATTATTTGTTTACATCAATTGAGGGAATGGGCTGCGGCGGCTGCGCAGACGGAAGAATGGGGAGATGGGAGATCATTTACTTTTCTTTTTTTTGTCTATATTTTTCGTGTTACCTTCACTGGCCCACAGATCGACCGGCCCACCGGGAATTCTCCCGGTGCTCCAGATGGCCAGTCCGCTATTGTCTATGCCTATCGTATTCGCGCACTATTTCGTTATGAAACTCTAACAAATTAGTTAAACAAGATCTATGGCGTCGAAACCCATGCTCACTACTATTAATCAAATCGCGACTTTCTAAGTGATCGACGATACGATCCCTAACTACAGATTCCAAAAGTTTACCCACAATTGACGTCAAGCTAATAGGCCTATAATTGCTAGCTACTGTGCGTCGCCTTTTTTAAAAATGGGCGTAACGTTAGCTAATTTAAAGTCTTCAGGAATAATCCCTGCTTCCAGAGACTTATTAAAAATTTTTGTTAAGGGGCCTACGATAACGTCTTTCAAATCTTTCAAATGTCTAGGATAAGCGCGTCACGGCCTGGAGCCTTGCTAATTTTTAGCTTATCGATATAATGCGCAATCTCACCCTCGTAAACAGTTATTTTAATCAAAATAGTCTCGCTACTAAATGGAACGATATCGTCCACGTCGGGGACATTATTTACGTCTTCTACAATAAAAACTGTCGCAAAAAAGTTGTTAAAAATACCCGCCATTGCCTGAGCGTCGGAAGCCAAAGCGCTGTTAGCGTCCACTAGAGGGCCTATGTTATCTTTTATCGGCTTACGATTATTGACGTAGTCAAAAAACTTTTTCGGATTATGTTTACTATCCGCAGCTACAAATATCTCAAAATTACGCTCAGCATTCCTAACAGATCTTTTAACCTGACGTATAAGCTAGATATATCTATTAAAGTTAGCTACCGTGCCATTGCGCTTATTAAGTCTATGCACTCTGTTACGCTCGTTTATGAACTCACCTATTTCCCTAGTCCACCACTTGGGCCTACCATGATTACTAGCGCGCTTGGGCCTACGTGGAATAAACTCCCTTTCGATATTCAAAAAACTTTCTTTAAACGCCTCCCAATTAAAATGTGCGTCATTACCCATAAATTATCCCAGTCCACTACTCTCATCCTATCCGCAAAACTATCAAAATTAGCCTTACGAAAATCAGGGACTTCTATATGTTACTATCCTTACTGTTTTCTATCAGTAGCTTAAACCTAATAATTTGGTGCTCAATACATCCCAAACTCTCACCTACTTCTAAACCTTCGACTATATTTTCGTCGTTCGTCATCACCTCGTCTAAAATATTGTCACTGCGCGTTGGTTCGGGAACCATCTGTCGTAAATTATTATCTTTCATGAACTCAATCAGTCTCAAACCCTCATCATTACCAGTAAAAGGCTCGTAATTAACGTTAGGGCAGTTAAAATCTCTGACAACTTTACTATCCCGATTATTAATAAAGTTACTAAAAAGTGTATAAAGTCTAGTATCGGTATCGAGGGGTTGAATGGGAGGTCTATAAACAACAACGAAATTAAAGTTAATACTAGGCGCCCTAACTTCAACGCATATCGCATTAATTGCTGCCCAAAAATCTATCCTAATCTTGATAGCTCTAAGGGAATTACAAACGTACAACAAAACGCCGCCACCAATCCTATGTAACCTATCATTAGTAAAAAGTTTAAAACCCGCTATATCAAGTTCCCCCAAGTCCCGAATTATCGTATTTAACCACGTTTCGGTTATAGCAACTATATCGTAGTTCCCGGGATAAATTATCGCCTTAAATTCGTTCAATTTATTTCTAATACTACGCGCATTACAATAAAAGACGTTTAAACTATTTTTCACGTCGGACCGGCGTTTCCCTGACCCACAACGTTTAAAGAGGGCTTCGACCGATACAGCTTTCGAACGTTCTCGTCGATTAACCTACCTAGCCTAGCATTCCCTATTTCATTGAAATGCACCCCATCTTTTATAAAAAGGCTAGGATCACTGAAGTCTGACCACAGCTTTACGAAGGGTACATTTTCCTGAGCACAAATCTCTTCTAGTTTAGTGTTTAAAAATATTGTTTTTGATGTAATCCTAAAATTTAAACCGTGCCTAGGCGTAATACCTAGAACTAAAGACCTATCTGACTTTGCCATCAGGGACCTAATTAACCCCCCTATATCTCTCCGAAAGGTCAGGCACTCTCGTATCGGGCCTATACGAGTCGTCGCCCCCCTACCATCGTCACTAACATCGAGTGACGGGAGGCAACATCAATCCTGTCTACTTCGTCTCTAATTCTGTCAACCCTGGCCCCTGGTAGACAGATACAAACGAAGATGGCGTTGATGATGGAAAGCCTCCTCCGCGATGTACGTGACCTGCAGGCACGCAGCAGAAGCCGACCACGTACCCCCGAATACCTGCCCCGCAACCTACGACCCAATTTCCATTCCCACAGTCCCACCTCCTCCGACGAAGAGGGCATATGCTGGTATCACTGGAAATTCGGTGATAAAGCCCAAAAGTGCACCGCTCCCTGTCGCCAGGCGGGAAACCCCTCAGCTGAGCATTAACGGCGTCTAATGCTCCAGGCTTTCCCGGCGTCCGCCTATTTTTCGTTACCGACGTCCACTCCAAGCTACAGTTTTTGGTCGATACTGGCTCCCAAGTTATCATCCTTCCCCCCTCCATTCAAAATCGGTTGCATCCCAGGTGGGAAACCGAATTGCACGCAGTGAATTACTCCCCGATACGAACCTACGGAGAAAAATCCCTCACTCTCAACCTCGGACTCAGGAGAGTTTTCCGTTGGGTTTTCTTATTGCTGACGTGCGGCAACCCATCTTGGGAGCCGATTTTCTGCAACATTTTGATCTTGCAGTAGATCTCAGTCGCCGGAGGTTTATCGACCAAACGACCACCTTCAGCGTGCAACGCACCCTCACCCATACGTCAGCGCCTCTGCCAGTGTATTCGGTGACTCGCCCTGAGTCACCGTACGGTAACCTGCTGGCGGAGTTTCCATCGTTGACGCGTCCTTGCAAATGCGAAGTGCCAGTCAAGCACAACGTTCTCCATTACATTCAGACTTCAGGCCCCCAAAAGAATGCTCACCCTCGACGTCTGGCCACGGATCGCAAAGGCCGAGTTCGAACACATGATCGAACTGGGAATCGTCAGGCCCTCCAAAAGCCCTTGGGCATCACCTTTACACATGGTCCCCCAAAAGACTGAAGGCGACTGGCGTCCTGTGGGCGATTATAGGGCGCTTAACACTTGTACAGTGCCCGATCGCTACCCTTTCCCCCTCTACAAGATTTCTCCGCCAACCTCCACGGGCGCAAAGTTTTATCCAAAATTGATCTTGTCAGGGCTTACCAGAAATCCCGGTAGCTCCTGAGGACGTCCCCAAAACCGCAATTGTCACGCGAACTTTTTGAGTACGTCCGCATGCCATTCGGACTCCGGAATGCTGCACAAACCTTTCAAAGGTTTATCGACGACGTACCTCCGCCTACATAGATGACCTCTTCATCGCCAGCGTCGACGAAGTAGAGCATACCCACCAGAAAATGCCAGTTTGGCGTCTCCGAACTGCAGTTCCTTGGTCATCATATTACAGGTGACGGCATCTCCCCCAACTCCCACATTCCAAACCATATTCAGGACATTAAAAACAAATGTACGTCAAGACTTAACACGCTTAGGGTACTAACAGGCAAAAACTTTGGACACCAGCAGGAAACAACATTACTCATATACAAACAATATAGCCGCTCACTTATGGACTATGCTAGCCCGTGCTGGACACCCATTATCTCAAACACACATAAACACCTTACAGACAAATACAAAACAACGCACTTCGTATCATTACAGGATGTACTCAAACAACACCAATAGAACACCTGCACACAGAAACAAAAATACTGAAAGTTAGGGAACATTTAGATATGAGGGGAACACAATTCATGGCAGCAGCGACAACTAACCCACAACACCCTTGCCACTACATGTACAGTCATGCACCAACACCTCGCACCATTAAGGTAATACCGGAGAGACATTACAACCAAATATTCCATTCCATACCACGCCCCATAGACATCACACAGTACAGAAAACACACACACACACACACACCTAACACACATAGCACTGACACGACTCGGTCCGAATGCGGTCCTAGGTGCGAAGCCGCCACCCATTGACAGGTCAGAGACCAGCCTGAGCAGATCGGATCGAGTTAACTTAGTACGATTCCGATGTGGACAATGGACATCACCCCCAACTTACAGACATATAAACACAGTCTAGACAACTCCACAGACGACACCTTCCACCTGTGCAAGGACACACCACAAACAATTGAACACATTATGACAGACTGTACCGCTCTAGCACAACATAGCACACAACACAACATCACTAGTGCGCTGAACCTCTGGTCCACTCCAGAGAGGGCGATCGGTTACCTGCGTGCCGCTGGCTTGCTCGTTCAGGGTGGGCTGATCGGCTAACCAACAACAACAACAACAACTCCCAAAAGGACGACATCATCAAGGAAATTCTTAGGTATGGTAATTTTTTACCGTAGATTTATTCCCCATTGCGCCCACCTCCTCCGCCCCCTTCACGCCCTCCTACTCCCCTGCAAGAGGGGCTCCTCTACGTCAATCCTATGGTCCGAAAAAGCCCAGTGAGCGTTCGACTCGGCCAAATCGGCCCTCATAGACACGACCCAACTGTCACCCTCATTCTGACGCAGAAATCAACCTCATAGTGGATGCCTCGGACTCCGCAGCAGGCGCCGTTTTACAACAAGCGTCGGGAGACGGTTGGCAGCCTTTGGCTTTCTTCTCATTTTGGCTTTCAAACCAACGGAAACCAGGTATAGCACTTTCGGTCGTGAATTGCTTGCGGTTTACCTGGCGACCAAACATTTTCGGCACTACCTCGAAGGAAGGGAATTCATCATCTATACGGATCATCGCCCCCTAACCTTCGCAATTACCTCCCACTCCGACCGTTATTCCCCCAGAGAAATGAAGCATTTGGACTACATCTCCCAACTCACTAGTGACCTACGGCATAAAAAAGGCCACAAGAATTCTGCTGCTGACGCTTTATCGCGAGTGACGATTAACGCGTCCCTTTTTCTGGCCAGCGATGACGTCATCAGTTACGGAACTATAGCAGAGGCCCAACGCCGTGATGATGAACTGCAGAAGCTCCGTAGTTCACCCACGTCATTACAACTGGAAGAGGTTCCTCTGTCTTCTACGATGATCCTCACGGTCGACGCTTCTACGGGATCGTTTCGTCCCTACGTCCCCGAAGAACTCCGACGCAGTATTTTCAATAGGCTTCATTCCCTTTCCCACCCCGGCGTTCGCACCTCTCAAGCCCTCCTCACCTCACGTTTCGTATGGCCCAGCATCAACCGTGACGTCATACGTTGGGCCCGTGCCTGCATAAAATGTCAGAGGGCCAAAATTCATCGTCACACGACGGCCCCATTAACGCACCCCGTCGCACGTTTCGACTATGTACATCTGGACCTCGTCGGTCCATTTCCCCACTCCGACGGTTACACGTACCTCCTCACCTGCATCGATCGTTTCACGCGTTGGCCTGAGGCAATTCCCATAAAGAACATTACAGCAAAATCCGCCGCCCGCGCCTTCGTCAGTGGTTGGGTCTCCCGTTTTGGAGTCCCATCAACAATCACCACTGACCGTGGTCGCCAATTCGAATCCGCCCGATAGAAGAGCCTGACACAATTTTTAGGTTGTTCCCGGGTTAGGACTACTGCGTATAGGCCCATGGCCAATGGCCTTGTCGAGCGGCTACACCGCTCGCCTGAAGGCGTCCCTAAGGATGACCACTGCCGGCCCGAGTTGGACTGATGCCCTTTCCCTCGTCCTCCTTGGAATACGGGCATCTTTCAAGGCCGACCTAGAATGCACATCGGCTGAATTGGTGTACGGTACTCCCTTGCGGCTACCTGGCGAATTTTTCACTTCGTCAGGAGCACACCCTTCTGTGGATGGGAGCACTTATGCCGACACTTTACGAATGACGATGCGCAAATTTCGCCCGGTTTCCCCTCGTCATTCCAATAATCGTCGCACTTACGTCCCCGCCGATTTGTCCTCCTGCACCCACGTCTTCGTCAGGAACGACGGGCCCTTCCCAGTGCTGCAGAGGGGTGATAAGACTTTCACCCTCGATCCCACTGGACGCAAAGACGTAGTGTCGATTGATCGCTTGAAGCTGGCGTACCTCGAGGACGACCCCATTTCCCCAGCAGTTCCCCCACAACCCACTACAGCAGCCCCAATACTGCCCTCTGCCCCAGTCCAGGACGACCTTTCGCACCCTCCTACGACAGTAATATCGCCAAATGCAAGGCCTTGCGTTCGAACTCGGAGTGGCCGCGTCAGTTTCTTTTCGAAATGGTGATTCTCCTTATTATCGCTCCTGTGCAGTCTCTGAGAGAGGACTACTTGTAGAGACCAACCGCAAATTTCCTTTCCCCACATCCGGGAATCATCAGAAATCGAAAAACACGTGATTTCAAGGAGAGAGAAACAAAAGTATGTTTGTCTTCTCCCAAAAGCCCCGCGAAAAGTTAACGTCTTCCGAACCTATATAAGCCATAGTTCACTAAACTCCCCTCACTTTGCTCGTTACTCCTCGTGAATCTCCTCTTTCACGTAGCGCCGTTCGACCTCAGCCGGCCTCAGTCCCTCAAACAACACCTCAACAATACACGAAGCGAATCAACACTTGAGGTGATCTACAATTTCATCCCGCCAGAAGCAAACATCACTCTACCGGCGTCATCCTTCTGGCCCTGGCTTCACTCATCCTTCACCACAATTCGATCGGCGCCCGTTCAACAAGAATCTCAACAAGCCTTCAGTACATCCTCCTGCCGGTAGGCCAACACGTCTTCAGAGTTATCTCCGACGTAAACGCAATACGGTCAAACTTCATGTAGGCCCTCGTCAATCTTCAGAGTTATCCACGTCGAAATCGCAGGTCGGTAAGCCTCTTGTCGGCCCTCACTGGGCCTACAGTGTTTTGTTATGTCGTGCTAGACTATCCAGGATTCAAAGCTGAAAAATCCACAAACTCAGCCTAATCGCGTAGGCTCTAAAAGTGTCTTCAATACCGTTCAAACTAACTCTCCCGTTAAGACCGCAGTAGGCCTATTCAAGTGTTGTACCAATACCGTAGTTTTTATCACCTTGCTATTGTGTTCATTCATATAACTTACTTATTTTGTATCCGATTATTTATGTGCTCTTTAATGCATTTCATTTTTACAGACCTAATCCATTTACTATTCCATACCGTACTTTCATTATTTCAGTTATTATTGGCTTAATTACTTATTCTGTGTTCACCTCTACTATCTCATTAGCCTTCCTGAATTAGTGTATTTACTTAACAATTAGACTGTATAACCATTTCTTATTACTATTAATCAGTCATCTTTAACATAGCATAAATACCGTTACAGAAATGTTAGTCACTGTGAACAAATAATTGATTTATTTTCCTAATTAAACACAAAATAACAAAGTAATTTCTCTCTCCTTTTAAATATTGTTTGTTTGGGCTGTTGGCCCAAGCTAGTGACCCCTAATTGCTCATTTCAATTTAATTCATAAATTATAGTAAGCCTACTTTCTTGGCCACATCAAATTGGTGATCCGTAGGCCACTATATATATATATATATATATATATATATATATATATATATATATATACAGGGTGGCGCAAAATTCGCGCATCATAGGAATTTTCAGTGTTGATTAGAATATATTTTTTTCTGTTAGGTACTGTATATTATAGTCAACACCGAAAATTTCTATGATGCGCGACTTTTGCGCCACCCTGTATATATATATATATATATATATATGTGTGTGTGTGTGTGTGTGTGTGTGTGTGTGTGGAATGAGAGGATAAGGGTGAAGGAAGGGGAAACACGTGGTGTTTGTGTGTGATATGAATGTATGTATGTGTGATATCTTGATGAGTCGTTCTTTGTTTAGCTACCTAGTTGTTTTTCTTATTAAGCTTAATCATGTAATCTTGTTAAATTTTGCAATGTTAATTTTTTTATTCTCTCTTAAATCCTAAAAGATAAAGTCATATCCTGAATCAGCCTTTAATTTTAAATTTTAAACATTTAATTTTAATAAAATGCATATCTTAATTTTCATTTTTAGTTGATAAGGCAAATCATGATAACATCAGATTTTTTAATATGCTGTTACAGCAGAATTTGCATTCATCTTCAAAATATTTTACTTTATCAGTTACTACAAGATTCACATACTGTAATGCACCAAACAATTCTTTTGAATTGGCAAAGAATTCAGTCAATTAAAAATTGGAAAAAACAAGTCAAATTAAATAATAATGACGTCAGCAGCTTAAATAGAATATATGTAAATAGGGTGTCCAGATTTGTGCTTGGAAAAACCGGGACAGGGGCGGATCTATCCCCTATAGCCTATAGGTTTACTTTGAAAACACTTTTTAACAGAGTAACTGAATACTAAATATAATAATACACACCTTATAGTTTCACGTTCGCATAGTACAGTGCGTTCGAAAAGTCTCTCCACAGTGCTATGTTAAACGCATAAGAAATTGAAAAACTACAATGTTTTCATTCAACAATGATTTAGTGATTTTATTACATAACCTTTTGATTTTAGAGCATGTGTTGAAAGTGTTTTCCACCATTTTGCAGGCACAGAGCAACTCGTCTACACTTGTTGTCAAACACTTTTTTTAAAGTGTTGGTTGATATTGAAGCAATGTATGTGGATATTGTGGTTTTTAAGTTCTGAATTGTTTCTGGCGGTCTTTATAAACAACACCTTTTGCTGCTCCCCACAAGAAATAGTCGGGCGGCGTAAGGTCTGGGGATCGTGGAGGCCAAAGCCCCCTTGAAATTATGCGATCCCCAAACACACCATGCAGTAGCTCCATCGAAAGGTGAGCAGTGTGTGCCGTGGCACCATCTTGCTGGAAGTATGCATTCAGTATTTCCATTTCATTTAGCTGTCCAATAAATGGATACAGAATTTTTTAACAGTATCATTCAGCATTTATCGTGTTCTCAAAGAAAATGGGACCGACAATTCGCTTTCTTGATATTGCAACCCAAACGCCGATTTTCTGGTCGTGCAATGGTTTCATGAATAGCGTGAGGATTTTCTGAATTCCACAAAGGACTGTTTTGTGAGTTTATGTAGCCTGACAGATGGAACCACGCCTCGTCTTTGTAAAAGGTTTCATCCAGCACATCAATTCCTTTATCTCTGATGAAATTTTGAAACCACTCACAATAATACACTCTCTTCTCGTGATCAGTCACTTTTAACTCTTGCACGGCCGACATTTTGTATGGAAATAATTTCAGTTCTTGTCGTACAGCTTTGTGCGCAGTACCTACAGCGACGTTAGTCTCCTGAGCCAATTTTCTTATTGATTTAGAATGGCTTTTCAACATCTTATCAGAAATGTCCAAAAGTTTGTCCTCCGATAAAACAGTAGGTCTACCACTTCTAACTGCATCTGCCACCGAACTGGTTATCGGAAATTTACGGATTAAATCGCGTACAGTATCATGATGTGGAACAACGGAATCCGGAAACTTCTCACGAAATTTTTGTTTCACAGCATCTGTATACTTATCGCCTGCTCGAAACACATACTCAGCTAAAAATATTCGTTCCTGGGTTGTTAACATATTCACAGACAAGGATGCACACATATTTTTTTACCAAGCTATCGACACACACTATTGCCACAATCCCAACTCTGTCACAGTACTGACACGATCGAGTTTAAACCGGCTGAAACCGGCTTAGCGCGTATATACTGGCTGTAGCACGTTGATTGCGGAGAGACTTTTCGAACGCACATAATTAATAACTCTTAAAATATGGAAAACCTGGACGTATGGACACTAGGGTTATGACTTTTTAATTTTTTGTCATAAATATTGTTTCCTGTATCATCAATCGATGAACCTTTGCTTGAAAACAATAAAAAAGGGCCTAATTCTTCAGAATTAAAAACAAATGTCACCCCGAAAGCAAATATAGTATATTAGTATATTCGAGACAGCTGCATTGCACCATTCTAGATTGGTTACCTGATGATTATCATAAATTGTCCAATATCTTGCAACAATACCGAAAAGCACTAAATACTCTGGAAAATCACTGGAACAGAGACCCATCTGCAATAGCTATACCAAGGAGCAACCAATATTTATTGTTTTATTAATTTTTTATTTTTTATTTTGGGGTGACGTTTTTTCAAAATATATCGAAAAAACTGTTATTTTCATTGTCAGGGGGCAAACGTTCATCGATTTATGATACAGGAACATGAGGTTATAAAAATGTCATAACCCTAATGGACACCCTATATAGTATAAACCATTGTAACTTTTGAAATATTGTTCTGTCTGATCTGACCCAGAGGCTGAAGCATTACCTGTAATATTTAGAAGCAGTAAAATTCATTAAAAGAATATCTTTATCTTTTCCTTTGAGTCCTGTCTCTTCCAAGAGAATTTAGTTTTAGAATAACACAGCATCTTCAAGAAACAGTAAAGTTAGAAATCAATAGACATTAAGTCTGAGACCAGCATTTGCTCACAGACTTCTTCGATACGTTACAAGAAGAATCGGGGAGTCAACCAACAGAATCCTTCGATCCGCTACAAGAAGAAATCGAAGGGTAGTACAAAAGAAATTATTGCGATTCCTTACAGAGTACCAATTACCCGAGAGTGAGAAATCCGTTGCTGCTACCTAACCAAAACACCCGTCAACTTCGAACCACCCAAAGCCATTGACGGAGAGTTAACATATATATATATATATATATTATATATATATATATATATATATATATATATATATATAGGGGAGGAGAGGGATAGTTGTTACAATTTTCCATTTTTTCATTTTGTGTGAACGTGTTATCTTTAATGCATAAAGTTAGTAGAGTATATAGAAAAAGCACTTTTCAGTAACATTTTATTAAAAATTAAAATATATTTTTCTTATTATAAATCAATGAAAAATGGAAAAAAAGCAAGAGTGAATAATCTATAACAACATGCCCCGTTAAGGGGTATGTTGTGACAAATTATGGGGTATGTTGTTACATTTAAGCAAATTCTTTCAAATCAAGTAAATACTGTAAAGTACATTATGATATAAAGTATATTATGATATCACATGTAATTAACAATGTATACCTGCAAAAATGTCGAACGCAAATCAGTTACATGCAACATGATCAATAATTGTAACATTGTATGCAACAAGGGGGTTAGACCCTCAAAAGAGTGAGAGGGGGGGTTATGTTTGAAGGAGGGAGTGGGTAACCTATCCTAACAAAGGAGGAGAGTGGGGATTAAGCATGAAGAAGGCCGGAGCTAGACCCTCCAAAGGGGGAGTGGGGGGTAACCTAACGTAATAAGGTTAATAAAACACAAGAGAGAGATGTTCTCGCTGGCATGTCTCGGAGCATAATGAGGTCTTCACAAGCCATCCTGGACAGTTCAGGGTTGCCGAAGTTGGTACAATTGTACCAAATCTGGTTCATTCGACCCTATCTTGTACATTTGGTACAACCTTCCTAAAATTTAGTACAATTTGAACATTTTATTGAATGAAGTACTAATCACTTCGATTTTATACAGAAACAAATATACCAGGCACTTAGGTGCATATCTTTCCTAATTTGCCTTTTAGATACAATTCAAATCTAGCGCCAATCTTCATTTGGTACAATATGAAAAACTTCAGTGGCAACCCTGATCCTGGTCGGCTTTAGGATCACAGCCATTTGGCATAGAAGCCAGCCAATCGTATGGCGTAAACGGCTGTCAGCAAAGGTGGGCAGGACCGAGTTCCAAGGACCGAACTCCAGGAACTCGGTCCTTTTTAAGGACCGTGAGCGGGGAAGTCGGTCCTTTTCTCAGTGAGGACCGAAATGAGGAGCGACGGTCCATTTTTAAGCAATTCCGGACGGTCTTTTTTAGTGATTTTAGTGTGTTTAGTGATTATTTGAAGTTCTAAAGAAGATGGATCGTTTCCTCCAGAAGACTCAGAAAGAGACTGAGACTGAACTGAAACTTGTTTCAACACCTGGAGGAGACGAAGAATCTACTGAGGTTAGTGCTTCAACTTCAAGTCAAGCAACTGGAGCTCCTAGCGGAAGAACTGAACCCGGCAATCCCTGGCCGTACCTGGACAAATACTTTGAATACCTGGGCCCCAAGGGTGAGCAGAACCTGGAGTACAAGTGCTTGCTCTGCCTGCCGAACAAGAACATCCTCTCGACAAGCAACAAGAGCCAAAACAACCTCAAGCGACATGTCTCCAGGCGCCACCCTCACGTCCAGAACCAGTTCGACCAGTGCATCAAGGACGGGGTGGAGCTCCAGAAAAAGAAGAAGCGGGGAGGAGACCCTCAGGAGCGCCCCGACGACAAGAGGCAGAGGACCATGGTTCAGCCGACTATACGGGAGGCCATGGCTGGACCGTCCAGAGTCACCAAGGCTCTCTTTGAAGAGAAGGTCAGTAAATTCAATTAAAAATCTTACAACTTTGTCTAGAAGTATTTATAATAATCATTAAATTACACTCAAATGTCAGTCAGTTATGATGAAACGTAACAAATTTTTATTTCTTTTTAATTAGTTGATCACCTTATTTGTGGGCAACATGTTGCCTCTCGACGTCGTCGACTCCGATTCGTGGAAGGACTTTGTTAGCACCTGTGTCCCTGGCCAACACTCCATGTCTAGGAGGACGCTTACCAGGCGTATTGAAGACAGGTATTTTTTATTTGGCTATTTAAATTCATTCTTGATAACAGTATTTTCTTTTCTTTTTCTTTTAGTGATGAGCGATGACATTATAATTTTTTACTTTACTTTTGTCTTTTAATAAACTTTTTAAGGTTTGACGAGAAGAGGCAGCACCTGAGGGACGTCCTCAACTCTGTACAGTCGGTCTCTACTACGGCAGACGCTTGGAAATGTGCCCACAAGTATGTTTAAATTTTAATTAATTTACTTTTTACTTCAATCAAAAAGAAACTAATAAACTGTGAGTTTATTTTAATCAATTTATTACAATGCTGTGAAAATATAAATTATAATACTACATTTCAATTCAAAGCATTCCATTTTATTTAAGGTCGTACATAGGGATGACTGTACACTGGATTGACCAGGCCACCCTCCTCAGGCAGAAGGCAGTCTTGGCGTGCAGACGACTCACCGGACGACACACCTTCGAGGTCCTTGCGAAGGAGATGTACAAGGTCCTCTTCGACTTCGCCATCGAGTCCAAGGTCTGCAGGACTACTACTGACAATGGCAGCAACTTCGTCAAGGCATTTAAGTAAGCAGATTTTTTTTTTTTAAATTTCTTCATTCAAATTTTTTGACTTTTAAATCTTTACATTTTTAATTTTTTCTATAACATTGAATAAAAAAATAAAAAAATATAATAATTGTGTTTCATTGTGCAGTGTCTTTGGCAAAACGGACGAGGAGCTGCCTGAGGAGGTCCAGGAAGAGGAGGAAGAAGGTGTGGGGCGGCCCGATGATGAGGACGTCGTTCAGGTTGAGGATCTGGCATCGCTTTTGGAAGGTAAATTATGGATTATTTATTATTTCTTGATTTTTTTCACTTTTTACAAGTCTTGTAAGGTATTTTCTTTTCACTCAAATATATTATTGAATAAATTGAACATTTCTTTTTAGCCGGTGCCACGGAGGATCCTGAATACGTCCTGCCGAAGCACACAAGGTGCGCCGCCCACACCCTGAACCTAGTGGCCACCTCCGACGCTGACAAGGCCCTGAAGAACTCACCATCCTACAGGAAGGCGTACCGGACCGCCTTTGGTAAAGCTACGGAGCTGTGGAACAAGCAGTCAAGAAGTTCACAAGCCTCAGACACCATCAAGACCGAGATAGGGATGCAGCTGGCTGTCCCCACCGTTACGAGATGGAACTCCGTCTACGACGGGGTGTCCCGCATGGTCGACATCTTCGGAGACAGGGAGAAGCTTCATGGACTACACCAGACGTGCAACATTCTTGGGGTGCCTTCGTTCTCGTCTGGTGAGCAATATACATATTTGATTTTTTACTTTTCTTTTTGAAAAGGTAAAAAGTAAAAAGTAAAAAGTACAATATAAAAAGTTTAAGTACAGGACTAAAATATTAACTATTTTTTCAGCTGATATCAACTTCTTCAAAGAGTATCTTGAGGTGATGAAGCCGGTCTGTAAGGCCTTGGACATCCTGCAAGGGGAGGACAAGGCGTACATGGGGGCACTCCTGCCCACCCTGGCCATCTCTCTCAAAATGTTGAAGGAGCAGATGGAAAGCAGCGATGTCAAGATGTGTCAGCCACTGGTATTAGCTGTCAGGGATGGGATCAAACGTCGGTTTGGTCCCCATTTTGAGGATATGGACTTCCTCCTGGCAGCTGCGCTACACCCCAAGTTCAAATTGGGTTGGGTGAGGCTGGTGGAGGACGACGTCATGTATGACGTCGAGGAGATCAAGGCCAAGGTGAAGAAGCAGATGATGTCTATGGTGGAGAGGATTCTGGCAAGAGCGGACTCAGGCAAGGACACCAGCAGCAGCGAGGGTGAGAATGACCAGGACAATGACGACTTCTTTGAGGCTCTCTACGAGGGCGGGGAGAAGACGAAGGAGACCGGGACCAAGTTGGTGGAGACATTTCTCAGCGAGAGGCCTGTGAAACCCTTTATCTTCAAAAGGACTCGTTCCCCAGCCCGGCGTTGAAGGACTTGTTCATCAAGTTTAACACGCCTATCCCATCCAGTGCCGCCGTGGAGAGGCTCTTCTCTTTGGGGAAGGACGTCCTCAAGCCGAAAAGGTCAGGGCTCAGTGACAGCCATTTTGAAATGCTAGTCTTCTTGAAGGGAAACTCAAGCATTTAACTTAATAACTTTTTTTCATCATTTATGTATTGTATTAATTATAATTTACGTTAATAAAATTAAAGATTTCCGGTGTCTTTAATTTCATTTTTCATTTTAATCAAATTTTTCATTTATATTATATATAAGGACCGAGGACCGAGTCGTTCCTAGGTCCTATCTTCAGAAAGGACCGTGACCGGGACCGTCGGTCCACTTTGAGGCAAGGACCGGGACCGGGACCGTCGGTCCTTTTTGAGGCCCGGGTGCCCACCTTTGGCTGTCAGCCACTTTCTTTAGAGGGTAAGCAGCCAGTCGCCTTAGATACACACCCACACACATACTCTGTATCGTTTATATATATATATAATATATATATATATATATACCCTTCATTTCCATTAATAGATATTTGTTTACATGGATTTAAGGAGAAATAAAACAACTACATCGTTCTGTCTATTTAATATATATATCATTACTGAAATACATTCAATAAATATGTGCATATATATATATATATATATTAGGTGCAAAACAGGAATAATACATACTGTACATGATTTATCTGAGACATATATTTACATCAAACATAAAAATAACAGAACCAGTAGAAAAGAATTGTATATACATTAGCAGTGTCATAAAATTGATTCCGTGCTCTTGAGCAGCATTTCTTAATGATTTATTTCCATTAAGGACCTCCTCTGCAGCTGCATTTATAGCACCCTCGGTAGCTAGCCCTCTATTTGTCTTACGTACATAAGTCCTCATCATAATATACATGAACGAATATATATATTCTTTACGTGGCATGTTGTTACAGTGTAACAACATGCCCCTATTTCACTGTATCAACTTACCCCGGCCCGTCATTTTTACCAGTAAATCATTCCAACAAAAACAAACAATGATGATTGAATTCGGTTGAAACAGGGATGCAGAGTGGTAATTAAAGAAAACAATTAACTAATAATCAGAAAATATATCACAGTACACCATAAATTATTCACGTTTTTCTTACCTCTTCAATCAACAAATATTTAATAAAAAATAAAAGATGTTTTATAACTTCCAAACAATGCAACCGTTCAGCCCGAAAGTTCATCAAGTACTGCGTCATACTAATGAGCATGCGCAGACCAGATTTTGAAGTGCTGCCATCCCAAGATCATGAAACAATTAGCTTGTAACAACTTGCCCCTGTAACAACTATTCCCCGCCTCCCCTATATATATATATATATATATAGGATACAACTCAGAATAGTACCCTGAGAAACTTTTATGTTACACACAGTCCGTGCACAGTCTGTGTGTAATATATATATATATATATATATATATATATATATATATACATTTAAACTGCAAACACACAGTATAATTAACGTAAAGAACGACGCTTGTATAGGAGAATATTCCGCGCAAGATGAGAGAGAGAGAACGAAACAAATGAAAAAATAAGGTAACCACCCGGGAATCGAACCCGGGATCTTCCGATTGCCGGTCAGATATGATAACCATTACACAATGGGCATTTGATTGAGTGAGGCCCATGGTGTAATGGTTATCATATCTGACCGGCAATCGGAAGATCCCGGGTTCGATTCCCGGGTGGTTACCTTATTTTTTCATTTGTTTCGTTCTCTCTCTCTCATCTTGCGCGGAATATTCTCCTATACAAGCGTCGTTCTTTACGTTAATTATACTGCGTGTTTGCAGTTTAAATGTATATAATGTACGGCATGCGAGAGGTGCCCCCTTGGGGCATTGGTTTCTGCGCGTATGTAGAAGAATTACGGCATTTGATTGAGTGAGGCCCATGGTGTAATGGTTATCATATCTGACCGGCAATCGGAAGATCCCGGGTTCGATTCCAGGGTGGTTACCTTATTGTTTCATTTGTTTCGTTCTCTCTCTCTCATCTTGCGCGGAATATTCTCCTATACAAGCGTCGTTCTTTACGATATATATATATATATATATTAGTGATGTAGGTCACATCCGCATCCGCATCCGCGGAACATCCGCACATTTTCTCGCATCCGCATCCGCACTTTGGACTGCGGATGTCGTGCGAATGTGGACCGTTGAGATAAAATGTCATTAATAAGCGGAAATTATCAAATTCTACTATATTAATAGAACTAGTTCATTGTGCGCAAAAGTGATGCAAGCGACAAGACGAGAGGCTGTTCTTGTATGAAGTTACTCTCTTGCAACCTACTTAGATCCACGTTACAAAGTTAAGTTATTTTCACCTACTACATTAGAACGAGTTAAATCATCACTTGGCAAAGCAGTTGAAGAGCTTCAATCTCTTGAATCTGTCGCTTCGCCACCCACCAAAAGAATAAAAGTTTCAGTGACAGAACCAACACCTTCAACAAGCAAATCTATCACAGAATCTGTCTCAGTTTCTTGAGTCAAGCAGCAATGACGAGACCTACGCGATGTCAAAAGATGTAGTAAAAATGATCGAGAGCTATCACCAAGAAAAACGCCTGGCTGCATGTGACAATCCTATTAGTTGGTGAAAAAATACGCAGAATATCTATCCATACTTGAGTAAACTTGCAAGGAAACATTTAGCCTGTCCTCCAACAAACGTACCAAGCGAGAGATTATTTAGCAGTGCTGGATTAATATATGATGAAAAGAGAAACAGACTGGCAGCAGAAAAGGCAGAAAAATTAATGTTCCTTAAGCATAACCTTCCTATAATTAAGTTTGAACATTAAACGATGAACATCTTAGTTTACTTTATTTTAATTACTCATTTATAAATATGCCTAATAAAACTTTAAACTTAATATAAATAGTTATCAAGCTAATTAAAGATCTCTTTCTATAAGGGTGGAGGTTGGGGAAAGAGGTCGGTGGGGTGCATTTGAGTTGGGTTCACGTCCCGCATCCTGGTAACACAATTATGGTTTCTAATTGTGGCTGAAACTCAACAAAATATAACGAATTTATTTGCAGACGAATTCACTAATTGATTTCTATATTAGTTAGATGCTTGATATTATTTTATATGTTCAGAGAAAAGTACAGCAATTATTGTACAATTAATCAATTATACTACATTATAGCTACAGCTCTCTCTATATAATAACTTATTATATACGTTAAACACAACAAATCTCGAATATATCCTAAAAAATAACGAAAATGTAGACATCCGCATCCGCATCCGCGGATGTTGAAATCAAACATCCTCATCCGCATCCGCATCCGCGGATGTGAAAAAAATGACATCCGCTACATCACTAATATATATATATATATATATATATATATAGTGTGTGTAAAAAGTGAACAATGAACAATTCCTACACCATCATTATATGGATTCATTGTCTTCATGCAATACTTATGTTCGTATAGTTTTATGTTCGAATGTCCATTTTTACATAAGAAACCAAAAATCGCATAAGCGAGTTTTGGATAGAATTTCGATTTGTACGTCTTTATTCATTCCTGTATTTTTCTAATTCATCTTTCTAATAATGACTTATACACTATGACGTCATAAAATAACTTTATTCTCTTTACGTTTCCCACTCTGTGTCTCTAATTTGTTCTTGTAAATCTTCCTAATAATGATTTGTACTATACGTAAAAATTCAATAACTATGACGTCACATTTTCCCTTCATCATATATCTAGTATCCAATGTATGAAAATTCTTTAACATCATGCTAAGGACGAAACACTCTATAGAAGTCATTATTTATATGTTATGTAGTATAAACATTATTATTCAACCATACTCATTCTTACATTCATGTTCTTTCTTGACCGCTATCCTTTATTAATTTTATTACTTATTCATTCATCTACCTATTGTCTACTTATGCCCTATCAACTTATCAGTCTATGTTTACTCGTGTCAATTTGTGACGCGCGAAACTTTGGGCGTTCGTTCGAGAACGCGAAAAAACGTTCTCGTATTATTTTTTTCATTTTTATTTTTAATTATATGACCTCCCGAGGTGAACTCAAAAAAATGCTTAGTAAGATCGAATTCCACTCACTACGACAGAATCGAGCGCCTCAAAGATAAAATACCTCCGTTTGCTCTGATTTCAAATTCATAACATATTATAGCATATTATTTCGTAAATAAATTATCTCGTAAGTGCCATGTACGTTGTATTATATTTAACATCTTAATTATCTATTAATAAGAAACACTGTAAAAACAAAACAAAGTTATAGTAACTGTTTAATTGTAATTAACTGTAATACTTTAATTTAATATAACGTAATGTACTTTAATGAAACTGTAATTAACAATAACTTGTAATGTACTCCAGTGAAACTGTAATTAAATGTAATGATTTAATTTATCATGTAAGAATGTACTTCAAAATGGAAGTGTAATTAAACAACAAGTGAATATGAATTAATTGGTAATTGTAATCGTAATTGTAATGAACCAAAATTAATACGTACTCAGTCATGTACTTAATTTGTACTTGTGTACTATTACGAAATGATATCGCCTTCATAAATATAGACTCGGCGAAAAATACAAATTAGTTTTTATTTTTATTTTTTAAATTCTTATTTGCAATCATTCAAAAACATCTGATGTGTTTAAAAAAAGGGGGGAAACTTAACCTTCGACTGTCTCCCCCAAATATTTAGGCTATATTATACATGTACTTCTAAAATCAAGGCACTTCATTCATTGCACTTCTTCATTTAAGACTTCATTAGAGAACTTCATTACGAGACTCTTCTTTGGACTGCAGCCTCGCTGCGGGGGAGGGGGCAGAGCCCCCTTGCCCCTTAACAGGAACGCCTCGTCTATACGAGACACCCCAGACCCATAGCCAGGATAAGAAGAAGAAGAAGATATGGGGGGGTCTAAAAACTGGCGACCCTATACCAGGATAAACACATAGAAGAAGGAAGATAACAAGACTGGACCCTTTAACCAGGATCTTCACGACTCCAGGATTCTTCCAGTCTTCCAGACCCTTTACCAGGATAAGAAAAAGATTTTTAGAAGATTTTAACCAGAAGATTTTAACCAGAAGATTTTAACCAGAAGATTTTAACAAGTGGCCCTCTTTGGCCAAGATAGAAATTACCCTGCATCAGGATTAGAAGATTATTTTAAGAAGAAGATTATTTTAAGAAGAGGCCACTCTTTGGCCAAGAATAGAGATTACCCTGCATCAGGATAAAACCAGTTGACCGGCGTGTCACGACTTCTAGTTCGTAACATCCACCCTTGAACCGGTGTGTCACGACTCCAAGTTCTCCACGCCTAGTTTTCATCCAAGAAGAAGTAGCCAGGAAGACGTCTTCAGGACACGTCTCGAGGATTTCGCCCGCGGAAAATTTTGTTAAGTACAAAACTCTTTTTTTTAAATAATTTCTAAACATTTGAAAAGTCATTATTATTAACAGTTAATATTTAGTATGGAGCCAGAATTAACACAAAACACAGTGAACACTTCAGACACCAGTGATACATTTGTTTTTATTGAAACAGTAATTTCAAATAGAGTTAATTGTCAGAGAGTTAATTGTAATAGAGTTAATTGTAAGAGTTAATTGTAACAGAGTTAATTGTAGCAGAGTTAATTGTAACAGAGAGTTAATTTCAAAGAGTTAATTTCAAAGAGTTAATTTCAAAGAGAGTTAATTTCAAAGAGAGTTAATTTCAAGAGAGTTAATTGTCGCAGAGTCAATTGTCGCAGAGTCAATTGTCGCAGAGTCAATTGTCACAGTTATTTGCACTATTATATTCAGTATAGAATAATTTTATTTTATGTACCTTCCCGTACATTCGAGTGAAATGTTGTTTACATTTTTTTTAATTTTTTGTTTGCAAATTTTTTTCAATTACTGAATTGAATTGACTTGCAAATTAAGAAAGAGAGAGTTTAGAGAGATTTTATAGAGTTATAGAGTTACTTGAAGCAGTTTGAAGTTCCATTTTCAGTTTTCAGACAGTTTCAGTTGGTTGTAACCAAAAGGGACAACCAAACCCCAGAGATTAAGATACTTGAAGTAATTTTGAAGTCATTTTTTTGAAGTCATTTTTTTGAAGTCATTTTTTGAAGTCATTTTTGAAGTCATTTTTTGAAGTCAGTTTTTGAAGTCAGAAGGTTGCACCAAGAGGGTCAACCAAACCCCAGAGGTTAATAGTCTCCACTTGATAAAGATCAAGTACAGTCATTTTCCGTTTTCAGTTAATCTTCACTTGATAGCAGTTCAAGTGCAAGACAGTTTAAGTTTCAGAATACTTGATAAGAGGTCAAGTCAGAAGGTTGCGCCAAGACGGGCAACCGCCCCAGAGATTTATAGAAATACTTGATAAGAGGTCAAGTCAATAGGTTGCATCCAAGAGGGACAACCGCCCCAGAGATTACAGAAGCTAGTTTTGAAAAAAGTTAGTTTTGAAAAAAGTTAGTTTTGAAAAAAGTTAGTTTTGATAAAAGTTAGTTTTGAAAAAGTTAGTTTTGAAAAAGTTAGTTTTGAAAAAGTTAGTTTTGAAAAAAGTTAGTTTTGAAAAAAGTTAGTTTTGAAAAAAGTTAGTTTTGAAAAAGTTAGTTTTGAAAAAGTTAGTTTTGAAAAAGTTAGTTTTGAAAAAGTTAGTTTTGAAAAAGTTAGTTTTGAAAAAGTTAATTTTGAAAAAAAGTTAGTTTTGAAAAAAAGTTAGTTTTGAAAAAAAGTTAGTTTTGAAAAAGTTAGTTTTGAAAAAGTTAGTTTTGAAAAAAAGTTAGTTTTGAAAAAAAAGTTAGTTTTTAAGTCCCAAGTCATTTTTATTTCGAGTCCCAAGTCATTTTTATTTCAAGTCCCAAGTTTTCAATGCAGTCAATTGAATTCAACCTATTTTTTGTTGTTCAAGAGAATTTAATTCAACCTTTTTTTTGTTGTAAAAGAGAATTAAATTCAACCTGAATTGACCCGTTTGTGTCTTTAGTTAACCTTTTTTTTTGTTTGTGAGAAGAAAATTGACCTATCTGTCTTTTCTTTTCATGCCATTGTTACGTATATAAATATATAGTCATGTAATTTATTATTATTTGTAACCAAAATAGTTTTTACAATTGTTTGTAACGATTTTGGTAATTATTGTAATGTATATGAGGAACATGCCGTCCCTCCGTTTGTTGAACTCTTTTAATTTTTTGTTCTAAGTAGTGTGACAAGCAATCTTTTTAAAAAAAAGAGCAAAGTGCTCACGAAAGACTTATTGTCAATTTCAAACTTATACCCCCCGCTTAGTCACTCAATTCCCCCGAATGTAGTACTCCAAACTTTGTTTTTTTATTTTATTTTTATTTTAACACCCCAACCCCAGTTGAACCCAGTGTCGACCAAAACCGTTTTTACAAAAGTTTTTAACGAGTTTTATAATTATTTTGATTATATGATGACAGAAATAGCGTAACAATTAATCGATCATGTACCTAATTTATCCTGCTCTGTACGATCGGGAAATTTACCCGTATGACCGCACATACCCTACATTTCAGTCATTTAATTTTAATAAAACTTCTACACAATAAAACATATCTATTTATCATATGCAAACAAGTTTTCAGACCAAAATATCAAATAATTCAAATTCTATCAACATTCAACGAAAGAGTATAATTTTTCTACTTAACAGGCAAAAATTATTAAACCTTTTTAATATATTTTTTTTATTATATAAAAATAATTTTTAATGTAAAATTTAATTGAAATTATTAAAAGAAAAGATTGTTCGAAATGCTTCCTTCCATTTCAATAACTTTTTTATTCTTGGTCGAAACTCATCTATGGTTCGATTTACTTTTATTTTTAAGAGTATTATAAAATTATGTTAGCTCGTTAAAATGCATAATTGATCTCTTTTTAATTTGTATTTTTTATTTTTCTTTTGTTCAATTAATCGTGAGTAACTGTCCTTAAATTGTTATTGTACCATTTGTAAGGTATCAAACGAAAATTATAGTCAAATTGACATACTACTACAGTATATGGCTATGAATTTTAGTAGTCGAAATTAATTGTGTGTCAAAATTCAATTTTAAAACCGTGAGAGTTACTGTCATTACTCGTAAGGTCTTCTAAGTACGTCTTTTTTATTACCTTAATTCGTGTAACTGATTTAATTAAATACTTAAATACTACCCTTAAACTTAAAAGATTTTATAACCCTAAACCCATCTTAAATTATTATACATTATTTTTAAACTTTGTTAATTCAAAAACCTCCCAAATCCCTACACATACACACGCATGTATGCGCACTATATATATATAATCCTAAGCCACCAATGACCCCTAATGATCTAGTTCTTCACAGGATGAACAAATTACTCTCATATTCTACATACTATTGTACCGACTCACTCATCTACAGATGCTTCTTACCAATATTTATAGATACATATGCACACTGACGTACGACTTCAACTATTCAACTATAAATCCCCTTTCTCCTTTTGGACGTATCACCAACCACTACGATTTGTACCTACAACAGTCAATAAAAATGCATGTATGCACATTATATATACTATATATATACAGCCCTTATGCTAAAATCATTGAATATCACAATAAAACTATTTCATTACGTAAGTGCAAACTATGCTGTTTAGTCTTAATCATTTGTGCTTCCTAATATATCTTGCTCATGCATTTATTCAGTTAATTGAACAATCCTATCAGCTAATCTGTCCCTCGAAATTGTAAAATACACACTAGACTACAGGTCTATACATCATCCATTACGTAATTCTATTTTTACCAACGCTAGTCAATAAAAATTAGTTTATAGATTGTACGATTTACGTTTTTCCCTTTTATCTACTCTACTCATTATGTATGTAATTCATCCCACAGAAAAAATAAAATTTGGTAAAAAATTTTAACCATATCATTGTTTGTCTAACTTAATTGTTTATCTAAATTAAAGTATTAATCTTTGAATTCTTTTATATTATATAATAACTCACTTGTTCTGTATAAAACTTGTATTGTAAAGAATGTCGTCATTACTTACGATGTTATTTTCTCAATTGTATTGTATTGTATTAATTTTATTATATTATTGTATAAATATCATTTTAAAAAAAAAAGGGGAGAGCAATGTAAAAAGTGAACAATGAACAATTCCTACACCATCATTATATGGATTCATTGTCTTCATGCAATACTTATGTTCGTATAGTTTTATGTTCGAATGTCCATTTTTACATAAGAAACCAAAAATCGCATAAGCGAGTTTTGGATAGAATTTCGATTTGTACGTCTTTATTCATATCTGTATTTTTCTAATTCATCTTTCTAATAATGACTTATACACTATGACGTCATAAAATAACTTTATTCTCTTTACGTTTCCCACTCTGTGTCTCTAATTTGTTCTTGTAAATCTTCCTAATAATGATTTGTACTATACGTAAAAATTCAATAACTATGACGTCACATTTTCCCTTCATCATATATCTAGTATCCAATGTATGAAAATTCTTTAACATCATGCTAAGGACGAAACACTCTATAGAAGTCATTATTTATATGTTATGTAGTATAAACATTATTATTCAACCATACTCATTCTTACATTCATGTTCTTTCTTGACCGCTATCCTTTATTAATTTTATTACTTATTCATTCATCTACCTATTGTCTACTTATGCCCTATCAACTTATCAGTCTATGTTTACTCGTGTCAATTTGTGACGCGCGAAACTTTGGGCGTTCGTTCGAGAACGCGAAAAAACGTTCTCGTATTATTTTTTTCATTTTTATTTTTAATTATATGACCTCCCGAGGTGAACTCAAAAACATGCTTAGTAAGATCGAATTCCACTCACTACGACAGAATCGAGCGCCTCAAAGATAAAATACCTCCGTTTGCTCTGATTTCAAATTCATAACATATTATAGCATATTATTTCGTAAATAAATTATCTCGTAAGTGCCATGTACGTTGTATTATATTTAACATCTTAATTGTCTATTAATAAGAAACACTGTAAAAACAAAACAAAGTTATAGTAACTGTTTAATTGTAATTAACTGTAATACTTTAATTTAATATAACGTAATTTATTTTAATGAAACTGTAATTAACAATAACTTGTAATGTACTTCATTGAAACTGTAATTAAATGTAATGATTTAATTTATCATGTAAGAATGTACTTCAAAATGGAAGTGTAATTAAACAACAAGTGAATATGAATTAATTGGTAATTGTAATCGTAATTGTAATGAACCAAAATTAATACGTACTCAGTCATGTACTTAATTTGTACTTGTGTACTATTACGAAATGATATCGCCTTCATAAATATAGACTCGGCGAAAAATACAAATTAGTTTTTATTTTTATTTTTTAAATTCTTATTTGCAATCATTCAAAAACATCTGATGTGTTTAAAAAAAGGGGGGAAACTTAACCTTCGACTGTCTCCCCCAAACATTTAGGCTATATTATACATGTACTTGTAAAATCAGGCCACTTCATTTAAGGCTCTTCTTCATTGCACTTCTTCATATTAGCACCTCATTAGGAGGGGGCAGAGGCCCCTTGCCTCCTTAACTTAACTTTTTAGATTCCGGCCTGAGCCATGGTCGAAAGAGGTCGAACCTCTACCCTTGTAAATTCAGAGAACTAACTGTACATTTTTAGAAGTAAACTAAATGTAAGAGAAAGTTTTTATCTTTTCCTTCGAGCCGTGCTCTCTTCAGAACTTAGTCAAGTCGACAAGTTATAAAAGAAAAGTCGATAATTTTAGTATACGAGAAAGGATCAGAGTATTATAGCAAGAGAAGAATTAATAATTCTCGACCCATAAGCGAGAGAAAGAGACAACCCAAGCACCATAGAAGATATTGGCATAACAGTCTGGCGAGTCTGTAGCCAAGAGTTTAACAGAGTGGCGACTCACCATTTAAGGCGACCGAAAAGAATTATAGAAAATTATAAAGAAGAAACATCCGTTGCTTGCCTCCTAACTAGAACCCCCGTCGATTCCGAACCGACTCAGGGCCATAGAGAAGGGGTTAACATATATATATACCGGGTATGGCAAAAAATTAGGCCACTATGTTCAATGTATATTTTAACTAATTATAAGGATTTTTTTTTGTAAGCAAAACAGACGTACTAACGCTCGAAAAAGTGGGAATCCATCCCACAAATTAACTATACGATTTGAACAAAAAATGTTTAGCTTCATTAGAATTAAAATGTTTACCCACCAATTTCAGACCATTACCACGCTTTCTGTCTGCATTTCTGAAGGTGAAATAGTTTTTGGCGTCGACTTTATCAAAACCTTTAATCATTTTAAACATCTGGATTAAATCTCGAATTCTTCTTTTTACAAATGAGAATAAATTTGACGTTTCTAGACGGGCAGCGTATGATTTGTTTCTAGGTCTAAGAATTATCTTAGTAGCCAGTCGCTGCACTCTCTCCATTCTGTTTATGTCCTGTTATAAATATGGGGACCAGATAGGGCAATATGATGTCATACACGCATATATACAGTATATATATATATATATATATATATATGTTTAAAATCGATTAGACGCATATGTTGATAGAGTGGGTATAGTTTAAGGTAGTAAAATTAAGGTTTTTGTGGTTCGGAACCCACCTAAAATTGTAGGTCTCCGCCACCACGGAGGACATACCCAATACACAATTACAAACACGGTTAAGTAGACCATCCATGAGAGGATCCTAGGGTCTTTGTTGGTCTGAAACATTATAACATTACACACACACACACACACACACACACACACACACACACACACATATATATATATATGCGCCTCGGTGGTGTAGTGGTTACGTCGCTCACTACGAATCCATCGGCCCGGGGATCGAGACCCGGTGACGGCAGCCGGCTCGTAGCAAAAGCCAACTGTTCATCCTTTCACACAATAAAGTAACTGTTTGGTAGATAAAGAGGTACCCTGGGTAGCCTAGTGGTTAAGGTGCTGGGCTGTTGGTGGGGCGTGGTTCGGATTCCACGTCAAACTGTAGGTCTCAGATGGAGTGAAAAGCTTGACCTTCGTCAGAATGAACAATTCGGGTGGAAGAAAACCAAAAAAGTTACCAAAGGTAAAGGTATATATATACTGTATATATAGAGGGTGTTTCATAACATGTGGGGCGCACTTTCAGGATGGATTCAGGACCTGAAAACAATGAAAAAGTTTATGCAAACATAAGCCCGAAATCGCTTTGTTTCCGAGTTACAGCCCGTTATGTGTTCCAGCAAGTATCCGCGTTACCTTTACCATCGCTCCTCCAACTCAACAGTTCTGACGCTGATTGGTCTACCACCATCTGAAACTCGCTTGTTGAATGATCCTGTATCACCAAGACGCTCGTCTATTCTCTGAAAGGTCTTCTTATTTGGCAGACGGCGATTCGGAAACCTTTCCGCATACAGACGTCTTGCTGCGGCCGCATTACACTCGGCAAGTCCATACATGAGATGCATGTCTGCCATTTCTCTGAATAAACCTCCATTCTCAATTCAAATGCACACTATCACTGAATAGCACAAAAACTTTTAAGGTTTTTTTTCACTGGACTGCACTTATTCACGGTAAGAAGTTACGAATACGATCAGTGAAACACCGCGATGCATCTCTGACTGACTGATGGCTCTACACTCAACGATATTGAAACATGTCATGGAGTGTACGAAACATTACAATCGGCAAGGCCATACATGAAATAAGTTTCGTACACACTCACAAACATTGTCGGCAAGCAGTGTTTGTAAACGGTTTGCGGAAAGAATTGCTGGAACACAAAACCGGCTGTAACTCGGAAACAAAGCGATTTCGGGCATATGTTTATGTAAACTTTTTCTTTGTTTTCAGGCCCTAAATCCATCCTGAAAGTACGTCCCACTTGTTATGAAACACCCTGTATATGTATAACTATGAGCTATATATAGTGAACCAAATTAAATCGAATCCGAAGGAATTCTATAATTATGTTAGGAATTAAAAAAGTAGCTTCGCACACTGCTGGTTCACTCATAGGCAAAAACAACGAAAAAATTTACGATGACTTACAAATGACGGAAGTTTTAAATAAATTCTTCTCTTGCTTCTTCACTAACGAAAATATGAACAACATTCCTGTTCCCATAATCATGCTCAGTGATGATCGTTTAAAGCTTTATGATTTTACCATTAGTGAAAGCGAAATACTCTCGGCCATAGGTAAAATTAATCCTAATAAAACTCACGGTCCAGATAAGCTCTTCCCAAAAGTACTTAAAGAAGTGAACTGCGCAATAGTCCCTCCTCTCACTTATACAATATATTTAATAAATCGTTACAATCTGGAGAAATTCCGCTCGATTGGAAACTTGCAAACATTAGGTCAATACTTAAAAAAAGGGACAAATCGCTTCCCAAATTATCGTCCCATTAGTCTGACTTCAGTAGTTGGTAAGCTTATGGAGACGATCGTTCGGGACAAAAAAGTTAATCACTTAGAAATGAATAAATTAATCAAAGATTCTCAACACAGTTTTAGACGTAATCGTTCTTGTCTTACTAATTTGCTCGTTTTCTTTAATAGTATTGTAAATATATATGACGAGAGTAAAACAGAAGATATTACATATTTCGACTTTCAAAAAGTTTGATAAAGTGCCACAGAGAAGATTATTAGTTAAACTTCATTCTCACGGAATTGATGGTAAGATTCTGAAATGGATCGAAAATTGGCTTAGTGGACGTAAACAAAGAGTGGTCATTAATGGCAAAGCGTCTAACTGGGAAGTGTAGTTAGCGGCGTGTCTCAGGGATCAGTTCTGGGACCAGTTCTTTTAATTATTTATATCACTGACATCGACATGGGAATTAAGAGTATAATTTCAAAATTTGTGGATGATACCAAACTAGAACGGAAATTTGGCAAATGAACTTTAATATAGATAAATGCAAAACGTTGCATAGCGGTAGAAACAATATTAAAGAAAAGTATTTTATGCGTGACAAGACACTAAACAAGTGTTACGGATGAGAAAGATTTTGTATTGTTGTTGCCGACACCCTTAAGCCGGGTAAGCAATGCATCGAAGCGGTCAAAAAAACAAATAGTATCTTAGGATTTATTCGTAGATTATTTGAATTTAAGTCGGAGAAAATATAATTCCTCGTACGTCTCTACCTGGAATACTGCGTTCAATTCTGGTCCCCATATTTACGACAGGACATAGATAGAATGGAGAGAGTGCAGCAACGGGCTACTAAGATGATTCCCAGACAAAGAAATAAATCATAAGCTGCCCGTTTAGAAACGTTAATATATTCTCATTTGGGATCGAGTAAAGATAATCCCTCCCAACAGAAAAAGGAGGGACTATCTTTACTTGATCATTTTTTGGGAGGGATCATCTTTACTTGGTAAAGTTGGTAATACCGCTTTACCGCAATACCGCAATACCGCTTTAATTAAAGTCTTTGGATCAAGTAAAGTTAAGCACCCCCAACCTTTTTTAGTTAGCTTTATAAGGCTAACTAACGAAAATATCACGACCTAACCTAACCAATCGTCAAGGGCGTACAGTTGACCTAACGATTGGTTAGGTTAAGTCGTGATATTTTCGTTAGTTAGCCTTATAAAGCTAACTAAAAAAGGTTGGGGTGCTTATCTTTACTTGATCCATTGTAATAAATGAATTTTAATAAATTTTGTTTTCAAATAAATCATTTTTTAAAAAAAGATTCTCTTAATTTTTATCCTTATGTCAGACTGCTTCACTTTACTTTACTTTCTGGGAGGGATTATCTTTACTTGGTCATTTTTGGGAGGGATTTGCTTTACTAGTGTGACCTGGGAGGGATTATCTTTACTTGATCCCTCATTTGTAAAAAGGAGAATTCGAGGAGATTTAATCAAGGTTTTAAAAATGATTAAAGGTTTTGATTATGCCGACGCCAAAAACTATTTCACCTTCAGAAATGCAGACAGAAAGCGTGGTAATGGTCTGAAACGTGGGTAAACATTTTAATTCTAATGAAGTTGAGCACTTTTTCTTTAATCGTATAGTTAATTTGTAGAATGGATTGCCAGCCAGCGTAGTTCAAAATAATTCGATCGAATCCTTTAAAAAGAAAGTAGTGCTTATCTTGCCTTAAACCCCAGTTGGAAGCATTTGTTAGCGTGTAGAAATAATGTAGAATTTTCACTTGGATTCCCTCGTCTGTATTTTAAAATTTTCACTTTAGCTTTAAATTTCTTTCCTACCTCTCAACCTCTTTTCTCTGCTTTTCTTTAAAACTTTCACTTGTCTTTAAATTTTCTTGCATCTTTTAACCTTCCTTCTGTAACAGACAGTTTCGAAGGGACCAGTCGGTCTGTTGCTGTTTGGTGTCCTTTGTATTCCTTTGTATATATATATATATATATATATATATATATATACAGGTCGTCCGATAAGTGAGTGGCGATTCTATGTCAGTTAGCATAGTGTACTAATATCTTTGATATCTAATAAATGTCTATGCTTTTTTCAATTAAGCTAGCTTCACATGAAATCCAAATTTTTAATTTTGCAGTAATTCATGTTTATTCCTGTTTGTTCTGGTTTTTCAGTGTTTTATTTTTATTATTTCTAATTATTGGCGTTGCAATGGCTGAGGTAGGCGCACGTGTTGATAAAATTTGTGATCAAAGTCCCTACACATATGAAGCACGGATATTAGCAGCAACATGGTGGCATGAATCTGGAAAAACCAAGCATTGCATGAAGGTAGTACGCGAAAGGTTTGAACAAAGATTTAATGATGTGCCGCCAAAGGGCGAAATTATTAGAAAATGGGAACACAAATTATTCACAACCGGGATGATAATTGATAAAAAACGCCGTGGTCGCCCCAAAGCAAGAGCAAGATTGGAAGATGATGTTCAAGTGTCAATTCGACAATCGCCAACCAAAAGTATTCGTAGGCGTGCATCTACATTAAATGTTCCGAAATCAACACTGCATGATTTGATGAAAAAGACTTGCATTTTAAGCTTTCCGCCCAACCTCCGTTCAGTTTTTATCGCCACAAGATAAAATTGTCAGAGTTAATGCTTGTCAACAAATTCTTGAAGCTTTTCCAAGTAAAGCCGAGAGAGATCGGACGTTCTTCAGTGATGAATGTGCCCTTTATGGCGATGGCAAAAGCAAATTTTCGTTTTTTTGGTCGAAAGAAAATCCTCATTATTATGATCAAGTAAAACAGTATCCCCATCGAATCATGATATGGTGTGCAATATCAGCGCATTGTTTAATTGGTCCATTTGTGTGCACTGGTCGAACTACTTCAGGAAGTTATATCGACATGTTGGAGAACAGATTTCTACCCGCTTTAAGAAATACGAATATTCGCAACCCTATTTTTCAGCAAGATGGTGCTCCACGACACACCGCTTTCGCTGCGCGTGAGTTCCTAGACAGAAATTTTCCTGGCAGATGGATCGGAAAGTATGGTCCTGTACCTTGGCCTCCGCGGAGTCCGGATTTGACTACCCCGGATAATACCCTCTGGGGAATCCTCAAGATGCAGATTAAAGGCCGTGAAAATCAAAGTGAATCTGATCTGACAAAAATCGCAGAAGTTGTGTTAAGTGACATCAATGAGGATAAAGAACTTTTACAAAAAATGTCAGACAGGACATGGAGACGCATACAGCTTGCTGTTCGTGTAAATGGCGATCAGGTTGATCCCTATGACAATTAATTATTGAATTAATTGTAAGTTTACTAATAATAAAATTCCTTCCAATAAAATTTTTATTATCCTTTATCTTTTATTTATAAATTGTTCCCGAATCACCAGTCACTTATCGGACGACCTGTATATATATATATATATATATATATATATATATATATATATATATATATAATAATAATAATAATAATTATTGTACTGAGATGAAATTTTTAAACTTTATTTATTACGGTTGCCCCTAAAGTCCATATTTATATCATTGATTTGTCATCATGCTGCCGTTGATCCCTATAGTTCATAGTATGACATCAAACACACACACACACACACACACACACACACACAAGGCAGAATGTGTAGTGTTCCCAAATTAAAGGCCCGACAAGGGATCTCTTCAACACTGAAGGAAAATAGCTTGGTTGTCAGCGGGCCAAGACTTTTTAACCAGCTTCCAAAAGACCTCAGAAACATTACAGGGGTCAAAGTTGAAATCTTCAAGAGAAGAATAATGCCTGGCTCAGGACGGTACCAGATGAGCAGGGTGTACCTGGCTATGTATGGTGGAGAGCGCAAGAAAGCAACTCGCTCCTTCACCAAGGCAGACCTAGAGGCGAGTCCACCAGCTTGAACTTCGTGTGAAGAGAGACCAACACACGCACACGGAACATCAACGAGGTTAACGAGGTTATATATATATAGATATAATTTATTTTTCCCTTATCTTTTTTATTCTTTCCCTCCCTCTTTCATCAGAATCATCTCCCACTCCCCCTCATTATCCCGCACCATCATATATATATATATATATATATATATATATATATCAAAGCTATTGGCTTCTTCTTAGAGAAACGGAGCTTACAGATGAAAAGAAGGACCAACACAACAGCAAACATTTTCGTTTATTTTTGTACTTCAGACGTTTCGACAAATCTTTTGTCATCATCAGTGAATTATAAATCTTAAAACCTCAAAACAAAAATAAGAATAAATAATTAAAATTACATCCATACAAAAAAATATTAAAATCATTAAAATTTAATTAAATTAAATTAAAATTACCTCAACTGGTAAATACACAATGATTACGTCAACCTCCATATTCGGCAGATACTGAAAGAAAACTGTACGCATATCAAAGTATGCCTATGAAAGTAGGTTGGTTAGTTAGTTAGAAGAGCTGTAATTTGTAAGATGAACTGTTGTTGTTAATGGAGGTTTTGTCTCTATAGATGTACAAAGATTCTAAAATTCGGAGTTCTGTAAGGTTATTGGTTCTTGTTAGAATTTCGAACTGAGTTTTGTGGAGGGGATGGTTGTTATCATTACTATGGTTTCTAATTGCAGATTGAAGTGGGCTACTGAGGGGACGGTTGGTACGGAGTGATAAGCCCAAATATTGAGAAAGGCGTACCTCCAGTTGGAGTTAAGTACTGCCGATATACGCAGCCTTACAGCTGTCGCACGTGTATTTATAAATAACATTAGGGCATACAATTTTGGTGAATTTGTCTTTGAACTTTAAACAATTTGATAAGTTAAGTGGGTTGACGAAGGCGAATCTAAAATTTATTTGGGGATAGCTAGACTTATGTAGTTTGGATACTTCATTTCGAATACGTAATGATAAATAACCATAAAAAGGTAATTTAATATATCAGTTTTCTTTTTGTACTATGGTTATGGGGAGTTTAGTATTATAAGTGTTATTTAAAAATTTCTTTAATTGGTTGTCAAAAAGATTAGAAGGGTAATAATTATTATTAAAGTACTGTCTTAAAAATTTAAATTCTTTGTTTAATGAAAAGTAATCTGAACAAATTCGATAACTTCTTGTTAATAATGTTAGTATAGCGCTAATCTTATATTTATAAAACATACAACTTAAATAATTTGTCCCCAAATCAGTAAAAGTTTGTTTTGTAAATAGTAAGGTCTGGAACTTGTTATTAGCCCGTTTAACTAGAACATCCAGGAAAGGTGAACTATTATTTGTTTCGTTTTCACATGTGTACTTAATATTAATATGTTGTTTGTATAGATAATGAAGAAAAAGTTTTACGTGTGAAGGATGTTTAAATATTAAGAAAGTGTCATCCACGTATCTTCTGTAATATATGGGTTTAAAACTATTGGTACAACTTTTCAACCACATTTTTTCGTAATGGCAAAGAAATGCATTTGCTAGGGTTGGGCTCAACGGGGAGCCCATCGCTACCCCATCAATTTGGCTATATAGGTTACTATTAAATAAGAAAACATTATCAAAACACGCTATTTCGAGGAGATTTTTAAATTGAGACTGAGTGAGGCCATTAACAAGTTATTCACAAGTAGTGAATAACTTATTTAGTATGATATCTAATGTTTCTCTTAACAGGACATTAGTAAATAATGATGAGACATCAAAACTGGCCACAGTAAGGGAATCGGCATGATTGATCTCTTTTATATCCTCAGCAAAATCAAATGAGTTGTTAATGGAATATTATAGGCCTGTTCAAAAATCAACTTTTTCTTATTTTCATTGGTTTCTGTACATTTTCCCATGCTTTTTGACCTGAAAAAGCCGAAAATCACAACTATTTTGACCTAGGATGTTGGGAAGCATTGCCGCATGGAGCTTTAAATTTTCTGCCTTGAAATCGGCCAAAGCGCCAATTCCGGGGTCCCTTGAATTATGTTTTGCACTTTAACTTTTGATCTAAACAAGATAGAGCAACAAATTAGGTATCAAATGAAAGAGCATAAAATTAATAAATAATAATAATAATAATAATAATAATAATAATAATAATAATAATAAATAAATAATAATTAATAATAATAATAATAATAATAATAATTATCTATCATTTTTCAGGAAACAACAGAAACTCAATCAGAATCTAGAAAACCATCTACAAGTTACAACTTCACAATGGCATTAAGCAAGGAGCTGAGGGAGCTCCGTGGGCGCACAGTTGATATCTCAGAACCTCCACGTACTGTCCACAGGCAGGTGTCAACTGGGCCATCTACCAGATCTCTCACTGAAACTTTCCTGGTTGGATACCCTTCAGCTTTTATCAGTGGTTCCCAGCTTCCCACCAACAGACAGGCGTTCCAGTATTTCCTTAATCTTCAGAATTTACCGGAAAATGCAGGGAGGCCCATGGTTCAAGACCTTGCATATGAAACAGTTGAATCTATCATCCCATTCTGGCAGATGGCTAGGATCAAGACAATGAGCAAGTACAACGCAATGAAGCTCTTCATGAAACTACATGAGAAACATCGTGCTCTGGTGAAAAGCAAAGGAAGAGCAAGTAACCTTGGAGGAAAAAGAGGAGCATTTGTGCTGGAATTAGACAGCCTGTTCGATATAGGAGCTCCAGATGCAATCCAGGAAATACAGAACAACAGACTGTTATCCAGAGAGAAGAAAGATGAGGATATCAGGTTCTACGAAGACCAAAAGACTGAGAGGAAAGGTCATATGTCTGGTCATGACATGATTTTTGAGACAAGATCCCTGCAGCAAGCAGCGAGGAATGAAAGACTGCAGCATAGACAAGAACAAGGTAAAACTAATTACTTTGAACGTTACAAAAAGTTTTAAGTTTTACTCCATTGCGATATTTAGCATGTACTTAACAATTACTGTCTTAACATGTTGTACTATTTTACAGCTGCAGCAGAACAAGAGGCAGTTGTTCATGTGGATGACATTACCTGGGGTGACTCAACTGACAACGACGCTAACACAGAGGACATGGATTACCATCAGCCTCGTCCTGGATGTTCTCACCATCAAGACACTGTGACTAGTGTGACTTTGACGTTTCCAAGGAAGGTCATGGAATGTGATGTCATCTGCAATACAGCTGATCGTCTTGGTTTATCAGACAATCAAGTTACTGCCATGGTTTCTGCCACCTTGAAAGCTGGAGGGGCTGATCTGGATAACTTCGTCATCTCAACCTCAACAACACGTCGCAACAGAATGCTGTCCAGGTATAATATCAGCCAGAGTCACATGTCCAAGTTTTGTGAAAACCCCCCACAGTACGCTGCCTTACACTGGGATGGAAAGTTGCTCAAAGATGTCTTGGGCAGTGAACCTGGAAGTACCTCAGAGACTTTAGCTGTGCTAGTGTCTGGTCCACCTTCATACACTGAAGGAAAGTTATTGGGAGTACCTGTCATCGACAATTCTTCTGGCACAGCTCAGGCTGAGGCTTCAATGGATTTACTGGAGACATGGGAACTTACGGATAATGTTACTGCCCTTGTTTTTGACGCTACATCCAGCAACAGTGGAGTTCACAGAGGAGCTGCCAAACTGCTAGAGAAAATGCTGAACAAAAAGGTGTTTTATCTGGCCTGTCGACATCACATCCTGGAAATCCTAGTAGGAGCCGTTTGGGAGAAGCTGTTTGGGAAGGTGAAGGGGCCAGATAATCCCTGGTTTGAGCATCTGAAGGATGTTTGGACGGACTTGTCCAAGGAAAACCCAAAGATGCTGGCTATCAACAGCAAATGGCTGAAGGAAAAGAAGAAGAACAGTGAAGAAATACTCCAAGACATTCTAACAGCAGAAAGGCTTCCAAGAGCCGACTACAGGGAAATGGCTGAACTGACAGTCATTGTTCTTGGAGGAACGCCTCCTCGAGGTATTCACTGGAGTCGACCAGGCGCCATTCATCAGGCCAGATGGATGGCCAGAAACCTGTACTCCATGAAAATGCTGATGTTTGCAGATCAACTTGAGTACGACGAAGACACTGTATCAAAGCTGGAAAGACTCAACACCTTCCTTGCGCTGTTCTACACTCCTGTATGGATGATGTCAATGTCTGCTGCAGATGCTCCCGTGAATGATCTAAGTCTAATCCAGGACATGTTGAAGTACAAGAAAACTGACCCAGAGCTTGCTGATGCAGTACTTAATAAGATGGAAAACCACAAATGGTACCTGACGCAGGAAGTCGTGCCATTTGCCCTGTTCAGCAGTAGATTGAGTGACACATTGAAGCACGACATTGCTGCCCAGTTACATGCCACTGAGAAGCCAGACAGCTTCAGAACAGGAAAGCCTCTATTCCAGAAAGTCACAGCTAAGACCACCCTGGTTGATCTCATTGGCCCAGAATAACATTTCCTGCTGGACACACTGAACATTGGATCCGAGTGGCTTCTGGAACCTGTCACGTCTTGGCCACAGAATGAGGACTACAGAAAAGCGTTGGACTATGTTAAGAATCTGAAAGCGGTGAATGACATTGCTGAACGTGGTGTCAAGATGATGAGCGACTTTGCAAATGTCATAACAACAGATGCCAAGCAAAGGGACTATCTCATTCAAGCTGTGGAGTTCAACAGACGCCGCTTTGACAGCTTCAAGAAACAAACTCTCAACAACTGACTCTGTAAATGTCATTATGAAATTAATCATCATGTAATGCTTTCACTTCTTGATCGATTAGACTTGTGACAAAATGTTAATCTCAAATTTGTGTCATGAATAAGGCGCCTTGTCTGCCTTGAGTGTGAGAAAACGAATTTTGTGATATTTCTGAAATCTTTGTATGTACCAATGTGCCATTTCTTGTTCCAAGACTATCATAATTGTATAAGTTAGAAAGAGGATTAAAAACACTTTAATTTGGTGCCTATTTTGTTGCTCTATCTTGTTTAGATAAAAAGTTATAGTGCAAAACATGATTCAAGGGACCCCGGAACTGGTGCTTTTGGCCGATTTCAAGGCAGAAAACTTAAAGCTCCATGCGGCAATGCTTCCCAACAACCTAGGTCAAAATGGTTGTGATTTTCGGCCTTTTCAGGTCAAAAAGCATGGGAAAAAGTACAGAAACCTATGAAAATAAGAAAAAGTTGATTTTTGAACAGGACTAATGGAATAATCATTATAGGTAATGCTTTCAAAACTTTCAAATAGCGTGTTTTGATAATCTTTTCTTATTCAATGACAGTAGGATGGGCGAAAAATGGGAGAGT
>JAJOZX010008142.1:17500-32500 GCA_023014485.1 Bathynomus jamesi | reverse complement strand
TCAGAAATCTTTTTGTTAGGATAATTAATCAATGACATCATAAGGAGCCAGTCATTAAATGGGGTTTCAATAGGGAGTGAGGATGTTGTCCAAGCCTTCATATAGATGAGAACAGAAAAAAGGGAAAGATCTCGAATTCCTCGTTCTTCAGTCTTAGTCATCTTGAACTGGTTTCGAAACAGCCACATCTTGATAGAATAGAGCGCTTTGGACATCCAGCGAGCTCGATGCATGGCACCTGGTGCACGAAACTTGATGCCTTTATTGGGGACACCTCCAAGAAAGATGATGGACAGATCCAAAAGTTCTTGATAGTCATCCCGTAGCATAGGTGCCAGGGATCTAGCAAACTAAATTAGTTTAGTGTTAGACTGGATAATTGCTTCTTTAGTAATCGTGTCTGTCTCACCTGTTTGGAACTGGCTTTGATCAACAGAAGTCCAACTGTCACGAAAACGCTTAAAGATCAATATCTCTGGACCAGTTGATGTAGATCCCAATGTTGCTTCAAATGCAGCTCCCAACAATAAATCTAAAACATGGTGTCTACAAGGCAAGTACAAAACATCATGTCCCAATTTTGCTTCGATGAGAGCACAGGCTCCACTATATTGACCCGTGTTTGAAGCTGTTGTATCGAAACAAATTGCTTTTACTCACTCTGTAATTCCCCATTCATTCAGGCAGTTAAAGACGGCTTCAGCTTGTGCTTCTCCAGTTGAGTTTGGGATTTTGGGGACACCAAGCAGCTGTTCAACACCAGGTCCTGACACAAGTACTGGGAGACGATCAATGTGCTTGTGCGAGGTGAGGTCCTCCATCATCTTGCCATCCCAGTGGACTGTCATAGAACATTCTCCATGGAAATGCTCCTTAAGTTCTTTAGCATGACGAGCTCGGTTCTTATTTCGAAGGCGATGGATAGAATGTTGGTTCATGTTGTAATCTGAAGCGTCCAAACCAAAGCTTTTAGCTGCATCTGCGAGGATAAATGTTGCCTTTCTAGAGGAAATTTGTGTACGATCCAGGGCAGCAGACATCTGAATAGTCATGATGTTTTTCATGCCTCGTTTTTTCTTAGATTTTGGTAAAGCACAATCAGTATAAATAATTGTGAAAAATATAAATAACATAGTTTATTATCTGATAATAGCAAAAAAGAAGTATAGTGATACACAGTTACACACCTTTTACTTATGACAGCAGAACACTGAATGATGACAAATAAACAATTGCAACATAATCTGGAGCATTCTTGATGAAACATGTTTAAACAGGTTGATCTTGTCTTATCAAGCAATATTTTCAGCTACAAACTTGACAATTATCTCTAATATATTCATTTAATTGAATTCATCATAAATATGATAATTAATTAATTAAAAACATATGTTTAGTATACTTGACAACTGCTAGTAATTTCAAATATTAATTGCATAAATAATAGCTATATTTTATGAACTTTAATAAGCGGGGGCGACCTCTAAAAATTGTTCAATCCAACAAATAATTTATAATTTATATGTGATGTTTTTTCAACCAATGGAACTGGTTGAGGGGGCGCAACCTAAAAAAATCAACACTTCGAAAATAAGAGACACCCTAATATATATATATATTATATATATATATATATATATATATTTTTTTTTTTTTTAAGTTCGGGAAGAACCGATTCGCCTCTATTTAAAAGGGCATATCTCGGTGGAAAAACAAAGAAAAAGTGAGAGGAAAGACAGAGGAAAAAGAAAGGATGGAGGGGACAGTCGAAGTGGAAAAAGACCAAGGATGACAAGGACTGCAGGGTCGAGCCCCATCATCCTTGGGTGCTAGGGCCGGGAGGGCGCACGTGAAACCTCCAGGAACAAGCACGTACAAACGAGCACAAACAGCACTCAAGAGCACGAGCTTAGAACCCCCTTGCGGGGATATATATATATATATATATATATATATATATACAGAGAGAGAGAGAGAGAGAGAGAGAGCGAGAGAAAGAGAGAGAGAGAGACAGAGAGAGAGAGAGAGAGTTAATTTCCGATAAACTACGAACTGAAGACGGCACACACACACACACACACACACACACACACACACACACACACACACATACATTATTGATTTTATTTCGATATATATATATATATATTAAGGTAGGTTGATTTTCCGCATTTTTTTAGATGTCGACTTTGGACAAGTCGAGATAGTCAGGGCTTAATATGATAATAACTGACAAAAAATTCAGATCCCTAGCTTTAACCGTTTTTTGAGGAAACCGTTTCAAAAATCGTCAAAAAATCGTACCGAAAAATATCGCATTTTCGCAATTTTCGGCCGAAAAAATCATGCTATTTTCATAAAAAAATCCTGAAAAAAGTTACAATTTTATTGAAAAAAAGTAAAAAAAACATGTACAGGGTCAAATAGACACATTTAGATCCCAAGATCATCATAATTTTCACTGTAAGAGCCCTTAGAATCAAAGGAAGGCCTCATCTGGCTGCTTAGGGCTTTGGCCAGAATGTGTTTGTGCCTTGATTCGAGTCCATAAACAGTATGGGAAGCCTCAGATGTCAGCTTCACGGCCTTTTCAACACTCTGAGAATGTGAAGGCAGATCAGGCAGCTCCAGCTTGGTGCCATTCAGCAATGCTTCTTGAAGCTCCTGGTCAGAAAAGTCTTCTGTGAGAGCAGGTTCACAGATGCCACTTTGAGAAAAGTTGATTAGTTCTGACCAGTGGGTAGCTTCAATGTTGATGGCTGTGATCTTCTTCAGCCTCTTCTTGGCTGGCTTCCCACTTCTGAAAGAATAATAATTAATTTATTTTTTATTCCAGTTTAAGATTTAATCCCTATTACTGCAGTGGCGGCTCGTCGGTAGGCACTGCGGAACTGCAGTACCCCTAAATTTTTTATTTACAATTGAAATAATCAAGAACAATATAAGGATGAGCTCACTGAATAACTTTTTCAATAACTTTTGAAACTTTTATTCATTGCTCAATGCTCATCCTTTTATTTCAGTAATTATTTCAACCCATTCTTAGAGACAGCACCCCTAGAATTTTTAGTCACGAGCCGCCACTGCCTATTAGTCTCAGAATTGCTGATTTAATTTAACTTAAATTAAAAAAAAACCCGAGTTCTATAAATCCCCATTATCGAATTTTTTTTTAAGAAAGAAGGTAAGATTATTTCCATTATCAGAGGGGAGGGGGTGAATTGGGATAAGAAAATGTGAAAAAAAATTCGATTATGGGGATTTATAAAACTCGGGCCTTTTTTTATTAAATAAATCCCCATAATCAAATTTTTTTTTTCACATTTTTAAAAATTAATAAATGCTTACCTGATGGACAGAATTTTCTTGAGAGCAGCTTCTCTCACTTCCAAGTCATCAGACTTCATCATGGAGTACAGCACATTCTCGGGCAGCAAGGCAAAAGCATTGTACTTCAGGTTCTTGAAAGCAACACCCTGGATTTCTTCAGACTGCTGCTTGATCCTCTGGATCATGTTGAAGATGTACAGCTGCTGATTGTGGAACTTGCTGTCTCTTTTGATCTCAAACCAACTGACTGCATACACTTCCACTATGAACTTGATGACCTGTAAAGCTTATCCTGTAGTTCTGGAGGGTAAGCACCTCTGGTCCACAGACACATCAATCTAATTGCCAAAGTCAACCATCTTGCATGGTTTAATGGTCCAATTTTCCAGGCAGCAAATCTTGGGTTGACTTTGCCCCTGGAAATTCCAAGCACATACTCCAAAAGAAGCCTCTGGTCGCTACTGAGATCATTCAGTGTCTCCTCAGCAAATTCCATGTCATCCAGGTGGCCACTGAGTTTGGTGAATTCCACTTGTGGCAGATCTTGGTAGTCAATTTCACAGTTTTCCCAGCGGACCAGTGAAAGCAGTGGGACTTTTGGTACTGCCATGAAAATGCTTGAAAACAGTTCTGAAAGGAAGCTCATTCTGATGGAGTGAACAGCCAATGGTGTGCAATTTCCGCTCAATTTTATTTTCCAGAGCTGTTACAAGGCCTCCCTCCCAGCCAGTGTTTGTATTTGTGTTGTCAAGGAGGACAGCTTTCAGGGTATGAACACTGTTAAACTCCTCCAAGACACTAGCAACTTCTTCACCAAGAAGAACTCCAGTCGCACCTTACTCTGTGAGTAAGATATGTTCCACTTTCAGTTCCCGGCTCCTTTGTGAAAGTCAGTAGTATAGCCGGCTATACTACTAAAGCCAAATGGTGCTCTTGTCCCTTTCCTTTCTTCAGCTTTGTCTCCCCATTTTCATCCTTAACTTCTCTGTACAGCAAAGTGTCCTTGTCAACTTTCCCATCAACCCCAATACAAACTAACTTTTCCAGACCCTCATTGTGCTTTTCATCACTTTTCACTTTCATTCTAGCTTTTTCCCTGTCCATTTTCGATTTATCAACTATTATCTGTTTCACATCAAGGCCAGGCTTAAGCAGGTCCATAGCTTGTAAGTCCAGGAGGAAGGCATTAGCAAGACTTGCCCCAAGATTGGAAGGAACATCACCCCTGATCAGTTCCATGGCATATCTGGGGGTTTTCGAAAAGCTGTAACCTCCACTTGGGTGCCTCCTTGGCTTGAACTCTTCAGCTTCACCACCAGATGGCTGAAATGAAAATAAAAAATAAATTACTAAAGCAGAAATGGGGAAAATAGGGGAAAAAGTAGGGAAAAATATGAGTAAAAATCGACGAAAATGGGCGGAAATAAGAATAAATTACTTAAACGAGAATGGGGGGAAAAAGTTGGAAAATAGGGGGAAAAAATGGGTAAAAATTCAAGTAAAAAGTCGGCGAAAATGGGCAAAAAAAAGAATAAATTACTAAAGTGAAAATGGGGGAAAAAAGGAGGGAATAGGGACAAAAAGTAGGGATAAATTTGGGTAAAAATGGGATAAGATATAAGAAAAAATATATTACCTTTCCTGATTCTCCTGAGGTGGATTCAAAAGAAATATCTTGTGAAGGTGTGGAGGCAAAAGTGGCCAAATCCACTTCCTGCTGCTGTTGAATCTGGCTCTGTACTCTTTCTGCTTCAGCTGCAGCCCTCTGGTCTCTCTTTACAGCAGCTTTATCCACAGATCCCAGCTGGAAAGAGCCCTTGGGTCCTATTTTGGCCCTCTGATCTCTCAAGTATTCCCTCTCCTCTACTGGAACCTGAAATATTAAAGTATATTAAATAGCGGATCTAAAATAAGAGATAAAATCCTGAAAAAAAATTGATTATTAATTTCTATTACCAGGGGGGGGGAAGGAAGATTACAGGAGGAAACTGCGGATATTTTTCAATTACAAGCATTGAATTTCCTTCCATTTAAAAGGCACCTAATCGCACTAAGTTAGGCCAGTTAAAACTTAAAAAAATAATAACATTACCTTCTTACTGGGAGGACAAGTGCAGATTGTGTGCTGTGTTTGACAATTTTCTTTCTTGCACTTCACAGCATTGTCATCACAAGGACGAACAGGCAGCTCACAGGTGCAAGCAGAAATGTCAAAAAGTTTATCCAGCTTTTCCTCCAGATTCTGCTCCTGGACGGTTGAAAGAGATTTCCTGTTTATCTCTTTTGCTTTCTTGAAGCACACTTTATCCACCAATTTCACTACATAATATTCCTCATACAGGGCAGCCGCGGGTTCACTGACCGCCAGATCTCAATCACATCCTTTGCTATCATTTTAGCAATATCATAGTCTTTCAAGTCCGGGTGGCTGTTTTGGAGGAAATAACTGCACTGAATAACTTGGCGGAGGGGAGGAGGCTCTGTTTTATCCAAAGGGGAAGGCTGGCTACTGAATTTTTTGGCACTATCACTTCGAGTTAACACTGCAGATCCGTTTTTTACCCATTTTTATGAAATATCTGAAAATAAACACAATTAAATGAACGCATCATAAAATAACTTAATTTAATACACATTTTATAGGTAAATATCATTAAAAAATACAAAATAATACACTAATAAATATCTATAATGCATTTACAATAAGTTTGAAGCATCGTTTTGTTAAAAAAGCAGAATTTTAATTGATTATTTTGATGAAATAAGGTCCGATATTTTGTTTGTTTACATTGCGCGAATGCCGCGCGCGCGATTTTACGCGTAAAATTCGGCAATTTTACAACTTAAAAATAATTAACAATCCTCAAAAAATACAATCATTTTCACAAATATGAGTTGGTGCAACGTTTTTTATACATTAATACCTTCCTATCTAGACTAGTCCAAGATCACAGTTCCAAAATCAACCTACCTTAATATATAAAGGGTGATCCAGAGAAATGGGACCCAAAAGAAACCCCTGTAACTCTTAAAGTATAAGTCCTTTTATAAAATCATACGCATCATTCGAAAGAGGATAGTTACAAGTTTGTACAGGATTGTATAGGTTTTGACAATACAAGACAAGATAAGATACAAAACAAAATAAAAGCATGGCAGTTTTGCGTCAAACGTTTCCAGGCGAGTTAATCTCAAGATTTGGAGACGTTGAATGGCCCGCAAGGTCTCCGGATTTTTCTCCCTTAGATTATTATCTCTGGGGATATTTAAAGAGTAGGGTCTACAGAAATAACCCAACGACCTTGCAAGAATTGAAGGCCGCCATCACAAATGAGATACAGGCCATACCACCGCACACTCTTGCAAAAGTGATGCAGAACTTACAAGCGAGAACACTGGAATGCTTGGAAACTAATGGAGCACATTTGAAAGGAGTCATTTTTAAAAAATAAATATTTCATAATAAACTTGTAACTCTACTCTTTCGAATGATATATAGTTTTTATGAAAGGAATTAAATATTAAGAATATTTGGCTTTTTTTTATGGGTCCCATTTATCTGGATCACCCTTTATATATATATATATATATATGTTAACCCCTCCGTCTATGGCCTGGGTTGGTTCGAAGTCGACGGGGGTTCTGGTTAGGAGGCAGCAACGGATCTGTTACTTGCAGTAGTTTCTTCTATACTACTCTCCGAGTTCTTCTTTAGTGGCTCGGAGGATTCTGAGGGACTTATTAAATTCTCTGAGGGTTCCCCCCGATTCTTCTTGTAATGTGTCGGGAGATTTTAATGACTAAGTTCTCTGAAGAGAACACGGCTCGAAGGAGAAGATAAATACTTTTTCTTACTGTAATTTACTGCTAAAATGTTAGAGGTAGTGCTCAGCCTCGTAGTTTGAATCAGAATCCACATGGAAGAAATTATGGGGGTTTATATAACCCGATTCTACTAACATCATCATTATTAAATGTTGAAGAGGCTGTATTATATTTGCACGATAGTTAAAAATAAAGTAAATTTCTTGTTGTGACAATGGTTAAACAGATAAACAGGATATAGGAAGAGGAAGCCATATTTTTATCTTAAACCGCGTTTTTTTCAGATCTGCTGTTTTCCTGATCCGCCGAGTTATTTAGAAACGGAAATTGAACTATGCATCTTTATACTAAGATATGCATATGAGCAAAAATTAAAGGTTTAAGGCAAGACATGACTTCATCTTTTATAACGAAGAAAGAATGCATACAAAACGCGAACATTGAAAGATCCACTCAGGATTCATTATCAAGCTAAATCTAAAAAAATTATTAAGAAATTTTGAAAAGAACAAGTCACCAATTATTTGGCAAAATAGGAAGCAACGCCAAAATTTATCCCAACGAAAAAATAATAATAAAAAAATAATAATATCGCCGAGTGTACATTCCTAAATGGCGACATAATGTCGGGTCGTACATTGAGTACAATCCCAAGTACATCACTGAGTACGTTGTAATTTTGGTTTATTACAATTATGACTATAATTACCAATTAATTCACATTCGCTTATTATCGCTAATTAGTTTCATTAAAGTACATTAATTACATCATATTAAATTATTACAGTTAATTACAATTAAACAGTTAACTATAGTTAACTGTGTATATATATATATATATATATATATATATATATATATATATATATACATACATATATATACATACATATATAAATATATATATATATATATCACACACACACATGTGTATGTATATATATATATATATATATATATATATATTATTATATAACATAACACACATAATAATGTTTTATAAATTAGAAGCAAACGAGAGGAGATTTTCATCTCAGAAGCGCTCGCTTCCGCTGTGGTTAGCAGAATTTGAACACGTATAAGCATTTATGAGATTGCGAGAAATTAATTAATTTAAAGAAAGAAAGAAAAAGAATACATGTGAACGTATGTACATGTACGTAACTATGTACATAATCATATCATCAGGGGACATGTACGAATGCACAAAGTATTGTACACATATTAGTAGTCACACAACAGGTTGACAATGGTAGAAAATAGGTAGCTGATTGAATAAATAATTAATAAAATTAACAAAAGATAAAGGTCAAGAAAGGACATGGATGTATGAATGAACAACATATAAATAATGACGTATAGAGTGTACAGATTTATTATTATGTTAAAGAATTTCCATACACGGTATACTAGAGATATGTTGAAGGGAAATTAATGACGGGAAAATGTGAAGGGAATTAAGTTACTTTATGACGTCATAGTTATTCAAATTATACCATACGTCGATTCATAATTAATACGCCATAGTTATTTAATTCGTACGTACAGTACAAGTCATTATTGGGAGAAATTAGAAGAAACGAATTAGAGACAAAGAGTGAGTGAAACTATTAATTAAATATACGACAAATATTAAGGAATTTGGTACAGTTGAGGAATAATTAAGTAAATGAACAAAGAAGTATAAACAAGGGTTCAAATCATAACACATGCAATGTGCATACATAATCTAATAAAATTTAGGGATGAGGGTTAGATGCAAGACAACAATAATTAATTGCCATAAATTCTATAATAAATGGAAAATGGAGATATGGGTAAAATTGTGATAGAAATGTTAAACGATCTAAACCGTCAATTTTCTTGTTTGTACTTTAAGGGAATGAAATTAAGGGATATTTGTTTCTCACAATAAGAATTATTCATTGTTCATTTTTACATATATATGTAAAAATGAACAATGAATAATTCCTATATAATTCTTATATTTATATAAGAATCCACATGTCTACCTAATCCTTGTATTTATATAATCTTTATATTCAAATATTCCTTTTTACATAAGGACCAAACTCGCATAATGCAAGTTTGGATGACTTTAGTATTCAATGTATGGTAAATTCTTGTTCATTCATACATCCATTTCCTTTCTTGACCTTTATCTTTTGTTAATTTTATTAATTATTCATTCAGCTACCTATTGTCTACCTATTGTCAACCTATTGTGTGACTCCAATATGTGTACAAAACTTTATGCATTCGTACATGTTCGCAAATGATCATGATCACGTACGTAGTTACCTTACATGTAAGTACATTCACATGTACACTTTTTAAATTATTTAATTTTTCGGAATAGACTCGTAAATGCTTATGCAAGTGTTCGAATTCCGATGACCACGGCAGAAGCGAGAGCTTCTGAGGTGAAAATCTCTCTTGCTTGCTTCTAATTCATAAAACATTATTATTTGTGTTATGTTATATATATATATACCGTATGTGCCCATGTACTTTGTGTTATACTCCTAACATCCTAATTGTCTATGAATATGAAACACTGTAAAAAAAACAATAGGTAACTCTTTAATTGTAACTAACTTTAATAATTTAATATGTAATTAATGTACTTTAATGAAACTGTGATTAGCGATAATAAGCGAATGTGAATTAATTGGTAATTATAATCATAGTTGTAATAAATGAAAATTACAATGTACTCAGTGATGTACTTTGGTTGTACGCGATGTACAACCCGACATTATGTCGCCATTTAGGAATGTATACGCGGCGATATTGTTACTATTTTTTTTATTATTATTTTTCGTTGGGATAAATTTTTTATTTGCTTTCTACTTTGCCAAATAATTGGTGACTTGTTCTTTTTAAAATTTCTTAATCATTTTTTTTAGATTTAGCTTAATAATGAATCCTGATTAAAAGTTTTGCAAAGTTCATGTTTTGTATACATTCTCTCTTCGTTATAAGAGATAAAGTCATGTCTTGACTAAGCATTTAATTGTACATCTTAAACCTTTAAATTTTGTTCATATGTATATTTTAGTGTAAAGATGCATAGTTCAATTTCCACTTTTAGTTAACTCGACAGATCATGATAACATTAGATCTGAAAATACGCGGTTTAAGATAAAATATGGCTTCATCTTCAAATATCTTGTTTATCTGTTTAAACATTGCCACAGCAACAAAATTTACTTTATTTTCAAATATTGTGCAAAAATAATGCAGCTTATAGAGAATTAAAAACGACACAAGTCAACATTTAATAATAATGATGTTAGCAAATTATGGGTATATAAACCCACAAAATTTCTTCTCTCTTCATTCTGACTAGACTGATCTAACTTAGCGGCTGAGCATTACTAAAATTTTAGCTGTAAATTACAGTAAGAAAGTCTTTAGCTTCTCCTTAGAGCAGTGCTCCCTTGGAGAACTTAGTTATTAAAATCTCCCGATACGTTACAAGAAGAATCGGGGAACCTTCAGAAAGCTCTACAGAATCCTCCGATCAACTATAAGAACTCGGAGAGTAGTATAGAAGAAACTACTGCGAGTAACAAATCCGTTGCTGCCTCCTAACCAGAACCCCCGTCGACTTCGAACCAACCCAGGACATAGACGGAGAGGTTAATATATATATATATATTATATATATATATATAAATTATTTCACGAAAGTAACACGTGAAAAGTATTTATGACGTCATTAGACGAAAGCGCTTGAGCACCATCTGTGTTTCATTTCCTTCGTGGTTTTATTCATATATATATATATATATATAAAGGGTGATCCAGAGAAATGGGACCCAAAAGAAACCCCTGTAACTCTTAAAGTATAAGTCCTTTTATAAAATCATACGCATCATTCGAAAGAGGATAGTTACAAGTTTGTACAGGATTGTATAGGTTTTGACAATACAAGAAAAGATAAGATACAAAACAAAATAAAAGTGTTAGTTAAAACTAACCCTTCAAGATGACTGCATGGACTGTGGAACAGCTGCGTTTCATAACTGAGCAATATTATGAGCATGGAAGAAGTGTAGTTTCAGCTCAAAGATCTTTCAAGACAAATTTTCAGATGTCAAAATCACCTTCTAAGAAAGTAATCCGTCGGTGTGTCAGAAATTTTTCCCTAACTGGCAGCATTGGAAAAAGAAAACCAACTGGAAGAGTGCGCACAGCAAGGATAGACGAGATCATTAACAGAACTCATGAAATTGTACAGGATAATCCTAACATAAGCATCAGACGTGCTTCTCAGCTGTTAGGAGTTGGATATGGAACAACACACCGTATATTCAAGCAAAATTTAATGCTCTTTCCAAATAAAATTCAAACAGTGCAACAACTAAACGATGAAGATTTCGCACGAAGACGACAATTCTGTCAATGGATCCAACAGAAGGTAAATGACCACCAATTTTCTAGCAACTTTGATTATATCAGACGAAGCCCATTTTCACTTGAATGGAACTGTAAACAAACAAAATTGTCGTTTCTGGGCAACAGAAAATCCATTGAATATTACCGAAGTCCCGTTGCATAGTCAGCGTGTAACTGTTTGGTGTGGTCTTACTGCATCTCAGATCATAGGGCCGTACTTTTTCGAGGATTCCACCGGAAACACGGTCACTGTAAATGGTGATCGCTACGAAAAAATGTTGACCGATTTCCTTATTCCTAAATTAAGAGATCTTTGTCTAGAAAACCACTGGTTCCAACAAGACGGAGCTACCTGCCATACCACGAGGAACTGCTTGGCAGTTTTGCGTCAAACGTTTCCAGGCGAGTTAATCTCAAGATTTGGAGACGTTGAATGGCCCGCAAGGTCTCCGGATTTTTCTCCCTTAGATTATTATCTCTGGGGATATTTAAAGAGTAGGGTCTACAGAAATAACCCAACGACCTTGCAAGAATTGAAGGCCGCCATCACAAATGAGATACAGGCCATACCACCGCACACTCTTGCAAAGTGATGCAGAACTTACAAGCGAGAACACTGGAATGCTTGGCAACTAATGGAGCACATTTGAAAGGAGTCATTTTTAAAAAATAAATATTTCATAATAAACTTGTAACTCTACTCTTTCGAATGATATATAGTTTTTTATGAAAGGAATTAAATATTAAGAATATTTGGCTTTTTTTATGGGTCCCATTTATCTGGATCACCCAGTATATATATATATATATATGATGAATAAAACCACGAAGGAAAAAAGAAACACAAAGGGGTGCTCAAGCGCTTTCGTCTAATGACATCCTGAGGATGTCATTAGACGAAAGCGCTTGAGCACCCCTTTGTGTTTCTTTTTTCCTTCGTGGTTTTATTCATCATAAATACTTTTCACGTGTCACTTTCGTGAAATAATTTTTCATATATATATATATATATATATATATATATATATATATATATATATATATATATACAGTATATATTAAAATACCAACTAATTATGTTCAAAAGATACGTGTGCCATTTGCAACACGAATATAATAAAATAAAAATTTAGTGATGGATTCTGTACCATGTTTCGGATTTCTCGTCTAAACTGTAGTTTAAGGTGGTTCAAAAACATTGCTACTTAACATCTTGTACTTTAGGACGGTTGCCTTTAGCATATAAAAGCACATGTCAGTACAGTGATTTACGCTAAAGCCAAACCGAAAGTGTCTATTTACTTTTGTCAAATCAAGAGTAGTGGCGTTAATACTGTTCCTTAGAGATATTTACAGATGATCCCTTAAAAAGAGGAAACAAACTTATACAGATGCAAATAAGAGTGACAATTGACAGCTGAAATATGCAGGACGCATGTACATTTAATGTTGCAACCCATCATTTCTGTGTCCGACATTGGAGGGTAGGCTCTGGTTCACTCCAGCATGCAGGCTCCTGAACCTAACCTAACCTAACCTAATATAACCTAACCCATATCCAAAATGGGAAAACTGACGGATCCATGCAAATTAAAGTATCTGTTTTAAAACTACTAAAGTTGATATATATATATATATATATATATATATATATATATATATATATATATATATATATATATATATATATATAATATATATATATATAGGGCGTCCCAAAAACATGTATACACACTTTAACAGCTGATAGCTCAATTGATGTTTCTTTCTTTCCAAGTTAAACCCATTAGAATTAATAAAGGCAGTCAGACTAAGCTTTGAACAAAGGAAATTCATTCTAAAATGCTACTGGAAGTGTGAAAACGCAGTTGAAGTGCAAAGACAGTTTAGGAGGGAGTTTCAAACAGATCCACCAACGCGACTTACCATCACTCGAATTAGAGATAAGTTTGAAGCCGATGGAACTGTTCAGAATGTCCACAAGAAGCGTTCCGAAGACCACGGATATCGACAAGCCCCACAAAGCAAGAAAGAGTACTGGAAACGTATCACCAAAGTCCAAGAAAATCTGTGCGGCAAGCGAGTCGTGAGGTAGGAATCTCAGAATCGTCTGTCCAACGCATTTTGAAGCGCTGTCAATGGAAAAGTTACATTCCAAGATTAGTCCATGCTATTAATGAAGATGATCCGGACCGAAGAGTGGAGTATTGCGAGTGGTACTTGGCACGATGTGGATGTGGATTGGACGAAGGGGTTTCGTAGAATACCCTCCGCGTTCACCAGACCTCACACCACTAGACCTTTTTTTATGGGGATACTTAAAAGACAAAGTCTACGCTATAAAACCTGCAACAGTCGCTGAATTGAGAGCAGCCATTGAACGAGAATGCACACAAATACCAAACGAAATGTTTCGTGATGTTTGCGATTCCATTGCTTCGCGTTATCAGCAGTGCCTGGACCAGAACGGACGTCAGTTTGAAAACAGGCGTTGACAAAACAATTAAATAATGTCTGTAGATTCTATTACATTTTGAAAATGAAATGTATTTTAATAAACACTGCCTTTATAATTATTTAAAGTGTGTATACATTTTTTTGGGACGCCCTGTATATATATATATATATATATATATGTGAAAATTATTTCACGAAAGTGACACGTGAAAAATATTTATGATGAATAAAACCACGAAGGAAAAAGAAACAAAGTGGTGCTCAAGCGCTTTCGTCTAATGACATCCTCAGGAACACTGGAGTGAAAGGAGAGTTCAAGACCATATATAGGCTACAAAAATAAACATATATATATATGATACACACAGACAGTGCATGGAACAATGAACTCTTCTGGGATAATTAAATCCACTATAGTCCGAATAAGTAATGGTAAATGACAAATACCATAGTTTTTCTTTTTCATGATGCTAGCCCGACGCGGGCAACGGGTCACTCGCAAAGAGGTCCCATAAATATAGCTTCCCTCACCAGCTATCTGCAAAGCAGACACTGTCTGTGTGTATCATAAAAAACTCAGGGGACCATTCTGAGTTCATTCCCATATATATATATATATATATATATATATATATATATAAGTATAGAAATAAAAATTGTGGGAGGAGCAAACACATTTGTACAGAAAATGACAATTTTAGCACTTTGCCCGAAATTCAACATAAATTCAAATGGCTTGTTTCCAACCAATTTTTTATAGTTATTGTCTTAATGGTAAACAGGTCACAAAAGAATAAAGAAATAAAAATAAATATAAATTGGAAAAAATTGCAAAATAATGCCTTAGTGATATATACGTCACAACCGAAATAAACATAAAGAAATAAACCAACAGATAAAAAAAAAAAAATTGTAAGTAGAGTCTACAAATTCAAGCTCAAAAGGAAAGTTTACAATCAATTTAATAGATGATGCCAAAATGAT
>JAJOZX010008142.1:0-12500 GCA_023014485.1 Bathynomus jamesi | reverse complement strand
ATCCCCCAGGCAGGCGAACCCTGCCGCAGGGAGGTCGAGGGAGCAGGACGGGTGGGTAACTGTTATTAGGCGCCAGTCCCAAAGGTCTCCTCAACCGGTCTCCGCGGCGAGGCCACCGATGGAGAATCTCACCCTATTTGTGTCGCGAATTCAGCTCTCGAACGAGGCAAGCGATATTCGACACATGATAGAAGAAATCATTGGTGAACACAGTATAGTGATAGTTAATAAACTAAACACGAAATCTCCGTACTATAACTCTTTTAAAGTAATAATTAAAAGTGTAAATGCGCATTTCAACCCGTATAATATGAGTCAATGGCCCGACGGTATTATTGTTAAGGAGTTTATTCACTTTTCCAGGAGATTTGATAACAGGCAAAATAATAATAACAATAATAATAATAATAATAATAATAGGCGCCCTAACGGTAATGCCTGAAAGTTGTACTGTGTATAATAATAATAATCTTACTAATAATAAATTTTCTATCAGTCATGGCGGATAACTTGTTGAAAATAGTCTCATATAATGTAAGGTCAGTGAGGAATTCAACTGTAGATGTTCATAAAATCTGCGACAGTGCAGATTTGATACTCTTGCAGGAGCACTGGCTACCTAAGCAAGAGCTAAAATTCCTCTCTACCATCCATGATAACTTTATGTACCATGCGTCATCAGCAGTAGACTTGTCAGATGAATTAATGTACGGTAGGCCTTTTGGTGGTGTTGCTTTCTTATTAAGGAAAAATTTGTCAAAACATATAAGATTTTTAACAAGCGATAACGTAAGGTTGTTAGGCATTGAATTACAAGTGAACAATGATTGCATATTAATTGTAAACTGCTATTTACCATATAACAACGGCAGTAATCTAGATGAATACATTGATTTGCTGTACAAAATTAAGTCATTATCAGATAACCCCAAATATTCTCACTGTATAATAATGGGGGACTTTAACGCACATGTGAACTCGGAATTCTTTGGAGAATTGGGTAACATGTGCGAGTCGGCCAATTTAAGTATAAGTGATGTAGATGTATTAGGGGTAGCAAGTGGTAATTTTACATACGTTAGCGATATGAGTGGTACCACCAGGTGGATTGATCATTGTCTCACTAGTAATAATCTAAAGGATCGAATTGTTAGAGTTCATATTTTGCATGATTTCCTTCTTTCTGATCATAGACCATTAGAAATATTAATTAACGTTACCAATTTATGCGCAACACGACTTAACAAGAACTTAATAGGTAAGAATAATCGCGTCGATTGGTCCAATGTTAATATGCAGCAGAGAATAGAATACAAAGACAGAACATGTCACCTCTTTAATAATTTAGAAATTTTGCACCTTGGCTGTAATAATCCTTGCTCAAATGATTCTCACTGTAAACTTATAGATAGGTATTATAGTAAGATAATATCCCTGTTAAGAGAAGCAGGAAGCCCCTTGATTAAATCTTACAACTATCATACTAAGGTTATTCCTGGATGGAATGATTTTATTGCCACGCTGAAGAGGGAATCGAAAGACGCCTACGATTTGTGGTGCTTTCATGGTAGACCCAGATTAGGACCAGTATACATAAATATGTGTAGAAGTCGGGGTCAGTATAAGGCGGCCATAAGGCGATGTAAACAGGAAGAAGAGTCTATTCGAGCATCAAAAGCCTGTGAAGCTCGCATAAATAACGATAATAACAAATTTTGGAAATTTGTTAAGAATCAAACGGGTGTCAAAAATGTCCTCCATCCGACAATCGATGGGGTGTCGGGGGAGGATGAAATTGCAAAGCTGTGGAAAAACCACTACTCTAACATTCTTAATATTGTGAGTAGGGATAATCTTAAGATAGATTGCAGCGAAACGATTGTGGGAGGGACAAGGGAAAATATTTTGATATCATTTTCTGAAGTAAAGAGGTTAATTAAAGAGTTAAAGACTGGTTCTGCGTCAGGGGTAGATGACTTATCGAATGAGCACTTAAAATATGCAAATGACGTAGTATGTCTGCATATATCAATGCTCCTATCAGCCATGCTTGCTCATAGCTATGTCCCTGCAGAGTTCATGAGGGTATATATCTTGCCCCTGGTCAAAAATAAGTATGGAGACATTCTGTCCAGCAATAATTACAGGCCTATTGCTGTCGCTTCCTGCTTCTCGAAACTACTAGAAAAACTCTTGTTACTCCGATTAAATGATTTCCTATGGACATCTCCTAATCAGTTTGGCTTTAAAAGGTCCCACTCAACTGACTTGTGTATCTATGTACTTAAAGAAACAATATCTAAATACATTGACAGTAATTCAACCATTTATAGCTGTTTCCTTGATATAAGTAAGGCATATGATAGGGTGAACCACAATATTTTATTTGAAAAACTAGAAGACAGGAAGGTTCCCATGTACATATTAAATTTATTGAAATTTTGGTATTCCCACCAATCTTTCACTGTTAGGTGGCGCAATGTACTATCCGAGTGTTTTGGCTCCTCTTGCGGGGTGAGACAAGGCTCCTTGCTCTCCCCTATGCTGTTTAATGTGTATATTGACGGATTAATTACTTCACTTAATGCGGCAACAGTAGGATGTTGTATAGATAACACAAGGATAAATAACTTAGTTTATGCCGATGATATGGTGTTAATAAGTCCCTCTGTTAAAGGTCTGGATCGGCTACTAAATGTCTGCGAAGTGTATTCGCAGAAACATGATATTCTTTTTAATGTTACACAAACTAAGGTTATGCAATTTCATCCTAAAGCTGTAATCAGCCAGCTGATATAAGGTTTAAAATGAATGGTGAAGTAATTGAGGAAGTACAAGAGTTTAAGTATTTGGGTCAAACTATTACCAGCTCCTTGAGTGATGACTCGGATATAAGAAAACAATCTCGAAGCCTGTGTGCTAAAGCGAATATGACCATAAGGAACTTTCGTTTCTGTACAAGTGAAGCTAAAGACACACTCTTTCGTACTTTCTGCAGTAATATATACGGTCAGCAACTCTGGGTGAATTATAAAAAAGGTTCTGGCAGAACCCTAAATTTGCTGTACAACAGGTCTTTTAGACTCTTACATAAATTACCCCCCGAGATGCTCAGCTTCGCAAATGTTTGCTACCCGCAATGTTCCGAGCTTCCCGGAGGTAACAAGACGTGCTCAACACAGTCTAATGCAAAGAATTAAAAAATCAACCAACCCGATCATCCAAGCTATCCATGAGTCCTGCCATTTATCCTCTAAGCTATGGACTTCTTGTTACGAAAACGTCTGTCTGTAGCTCCACTTAACTTCGACAGTGCAGTATTATTTCTAATCAATTGTATATATTTTTATGGTTAGTGTATGAACTGTCATTGTATTAATAATATTTGTCATATGGACTATAGTCTGCCAATAAACCTTTTCATTTTCATTTTCATTTTCATTTCATATCATTGAGGCATTATTTGTAATTTTTCCAATTTATATTTATTTTAATTTCTTTATTCTTTTGTGACCTACGGATCTTTCAGACAATAACTATAAAAACCTTTGGTAATTTTTCCCTTATGTATATATATATATATATTCCTTATATATTGCGTTTATATACCTTATATATGTCGTATATATTTTTATAGTTCTTTATATATCATCTAGGTATCATTTTGTTTTCCAATTTATATTTACTTGTACTTTTTTATTCGTTTGTGACCATACTATGCATGATTCAGACAATAATTAAAAAACCTTTGGTAATTTTTTCCCTTATAAATTTGGGTGCCTCTCTTACAATTTATTTTTCAATTTATTTTTTTTTTGGTTTATTTCCTCATTTTATTTCTTTGTGACATATATATCATTTTGGCATCATCTATTAAATTGATTGTAAACTTTCCTTTTGATCTTGAATTTGTAGACTCCACTTACAATTTTTGTTTTTTTTTATCTGTTGGTTTATTTCTTTATGTTTATTTCGGTTGTGACGTATATATCACAAAGGCATTATTTTGTAATTTTTTCCAATTTATATTTATTTTTATTTCTTTATTCTTTTGTGACCTGTTTACCATTAAGACAATAACTATAAAAAATTGACTGGAAACAAGCCATTTGAATTTATGTTGAATTTCGGGCAAAGTGCTAAAATTGTCATTTTCTGTACAAATGTGTTTGCTCCTCCCACAATTTTTATTTCTATACTTATATATATATATATACAGGGCGTCCCAAAAAAATGTATACACACTTTAAATAATTATAAAGGCAGTGTTTATTAAAATACATTTCATTTTCAAAATGTAATAGAATCTACAGACATTATTTAATTGTTTTGTCAACGCCTGTTTTCAAACTGACGTCCGTTCTGGTCCAGGCACTGCTGATAACGCGAAGCAATGGAATCGCAAACATCACGAAACATTTCGTTTGGTATTTGTGTGCATTCTCGTTCAATGGCTGCTCTCAATTCAGCGACTGTTGCAGGTTTTATAGCGTAGACTTTGTCTTTTAAGTATCCCCATAAAAAAAGGTCTAGTGGTGTGAGGTCTGGTGAACGCGGAGGGTATTCTACGAAACCCCTTCGTCCAATCCACATCCACATCGTGCCAAGTACCACTCGCAATACTCCACTCTTCGGTCCGGATCATCTTCATTAATAGCATGGACTAATCTTGGAATGTAACTTTTCCATTGACAGCGCTTCAAAATGCGTTGGACAGACGATTCTGAGATTCCTACCTCACGACTCGCTTGCCGCACAGATTTTCTTGGACTTCGGTGATACGTTTCCAGTACTCTTTCTTGCTTTGTGGGGCTAGTCGATGTCCTTGGTCTTCCGGAACGCTTCTTGTGGACATTCTGAACAGTTCCATCGGCTTCAAACTTATCTCTAATTCGAGTGATGGTAAGTCGCGTTGGTGGATCTGTTTGAAACTCCCTCCTAAACTGTCTTTGCACTTCAACTGCGTTTTCACACTTCCAGTAGCATTTTAGAATGAATTTCCTTTGTTCAAAGCTTAGTCTGACTGCCATTATTAATTCTAATGGGTTTAACTTGGAAAGAAAGAAACATCAATTGAGCTATTAGCTGTTAAAGTGTGTATACATTTTTTTGGGACGCCCTGTATATATATATATATATATATATGTTTATTTTTGTAACCTATATATTGTCTTGAATTCTCCTTTCACTCCAGTGTTCCTGAGGATGTCATTAGACGAAAGCGCTTGAGCACCACTTTCTGTTTTTTTCCCTTCGTGGTTTTATTCATCATATATATATATATATATATATATATATATATATATATATGAAAAGAAGGATCAACACAACGGCAAACATTTTCATTTATTTGTACATCAGACGTTTCGACAAATCTTTTGTCATCATCAGTGAGTTAAGTCTTAAAACCTTAAAACAAAATTGAAAAGTGAAAGTTACATCAATACAATATTAAGACCATTAAAATTAAAACCTTAAAGCAAAATGAAAATTGCATCAATACAAAATTAAAAACATTTAAATTTCATCACTATAAAAACTAAAATTAAATTAAATTTCATCACTATAAAAACTAAAATTAAATTACCTCAATAGGTAAATACACAATGTTTACATCCACCTCCATACTTGGCAAAGTCTAAGTGAACACTGGGTGGTCAGAGGATTAGGAAGGGTATATCTGTGAAACACGGTTGGTTGTCAAAAGAGTCGTAATTTGTAGGATGAGCTATTATTATTAAGGGAGGGTTTGTTTCTATAGATGTACAAAGATTCTAAAATTCGGAGTTCTGTAAGGTTATTGGATCTAGTTAAAATTTCAAACTGAGTTTTGTGAAGGGGATGGTCGTTTTCATCACTGTGGTTTCTAATTGCGGATTGTGGAGGGCTACTGAGGGGACGGTTGGTACGGACTGACAAGCCCAAATGTTGAGAAAGGCGCACCTCCAGTTGGAGTTGAGTGCTGCCAATATACGCAGCCTTACAGCTGTCGCACGTGTATTTGTAAACAACATTGGGGCATACAGTTTTGGGGAATTCATCTTTGAACTTTAAAAAATTTGATAATTTAAGTGGGTTGACGAAGGCGAATCTAAAATTTATTTGGGGATAACTAGACTTGAGTAGTTTGGACAATTCACCTCGAATACGCAATGATAAATAACCATAAAAAGGTAATTTAATATATCTGGTTTCTTTTTGTACTGTAGTTACGGGGAGTTTAGTATCAAAAGTGTTATTTAAAAATTTCTTTAATTGGTTATCGAATAGATGAGAAGGGTAGTAATTGTTAATAAAGTACTGTTTTAAAAATTTAAATTCTTCGTTTAACGAAAAGTAATCCGAACAAATACGGTAACTTCTTGTTAATAATGTTACTATAGCACTAATCTTATATTTATAAAACATACAACTTAAATAATTGGTTCCCAAGCCAGTAAAAGTTTGTTTCCGAAATAGTGAAGTATGGAACTTATTATGGGCCCGTTTAACTAAAACATCCAGGAAAGGTAAACTATTATTTGTTTCGTTTTCACACGTGTACTTAATATTACTATTGTTTATTAAGATAATCAAGAAAAAGTTTTACGTGTGAAGGATGGTTAAATATTAAGAAAGTGTCATCCACGTATTCTGTAATATATGGGTTTAAAACTACTAGGACAATTTTTCAACCAAATTTCTTCGTAATGCAAAGAAATGCATTTGCTAGTTGGGCTTAACGGGGAACCCATAGCTACCCCATCAATTTGGCTGTAAAGGTTGCTATTAAATAAGAAAAGATTATCAAAACACACTATTTCGAGAAGGTTTTTAAATTGAGTCTGAGTGAGGCCATTAATAAGAGTATTATCAGTAGTGAATAACTTATTTAGTATGATATTTAATGTTTCTTTTAACGGGACATTAGTAAACAATGATGAGACATCAAAACTGGCCATAGTAAGAGAATCGGCATGATTGATCTCTTTTATCTCTTTAGCAAAATCAAACGAGTTGTTAATAGAATAATCATTAAAGGTGAGTTTTGAAAGCAAGGGAACGAAGAATTTGGCTAAGTTATAATTGAATGTACCACATGCCGAAAGAATAGGTCTTAGTGGGAAATTTGGCTTGTGGACTTTAGGTAAACCATATAGAATTCCTGGATTAGAACCAGAAGCAAATAAAAAATTGTATGTATTGTCAGCAATAATATTACTATTTTTTTTGTCGGATACGTCTAAATTTAAAAGGGTAAAAGAGAATGTTCTGTCTAAATTACTAAAACTCGAAGATAAACTTAATAGGTGTTTGCGTAAATTAAAAAATAGTAATATTATTGCTGACAATACATACAATTTTTTATTTGCTTCTGGTTCTAATCCAGGAATTCTATATGGTTTACCTAAAGTCCACAAGCCAAATTTCCCACTAAGACCTATTCTTTCGGCATGTGGTACATTCAATTATAACTTAGCCAAATTCTTCGTTCCCTTGCTTTCAAAACTCACCTTTAATGATTATTCTATTAACAACTCGTTTGATTTTGCTAAAGAGATAAAAGAGATCAATCATGCCGATTCTCTTACTATGGCCAGTTTTGATGTCTCATCATTGTTTACTAATGTCCCGTTAAAAGAAACATTAAATATCATACTAAATAAGTTATTCACTACTGATAATACTCTTATTAATGGCCTCACTCAGACTCAATTTAAAAACCTTCTCGAAATAGTGTGTTTTGATAATCTTTTCTTATTTAATAGCAACCTTTACAGCCAAATTGATGGGGTAGCTATGGGTTCCCCGTTAAGCCCAACACTAGCAAATGCATTTCTTTGCCATTACGAAGAAATTTGGTTGAAAAATTGTCCTAGTAGTTTTAAACCCATATATTACAGAAGATACGTGGATGACACTTTCTTAATATTTAACCATCCTTCACACGTAAAACTTTTTCTTGATTATCTTAATAAACAACATAGTAATATTAAGTACACGTGTGAAAACGAAACAAATAATAGTTTACCTTTCCTGGATGTTTTAGTTAAACGGGCCCATAATAAGTTCCATACTTCACTATTTCGGAAACAAACTTTTACTGGCTTGGGAACCAATTATTTAAGTTGTATGTTTTATAAATATAAGATTAGTGCTATAGTAACATTATTAACAAGAAGTTACCGTATTTGTTCGGATTACTTTTCGTTAAACGAAGAATTTAAATTTTTAAAACAGTACTTTATTAACAATTACTACCCTTCTCATCTATTCGATAACCAATTAAAGAAATTTTTAAATAACACTTTTGATACTAAACTCCCCGTAACTACAGTACAAAAAGAAACCAGATATATTAAATTACCTTTTTATGGTTATTTATCATTGCGTATTCGAGGTGAATTGTCCAAACTACTCAAGTCTAGTTATCCCCAAATAAATTTTAGATTCGCCTTCGTCAACCCACTTAAATTATCAAATTTTTTAAAGTTCAAAGATGAATTCCCCAAAACTGTATGCCCCAATGTTGTTTACAAATACACGTGCGACAGCTGTAAGGCTGCGTATATTGGCAGCACTCAACTCCAACTGGAGGTGCGCCTTTCTCAACATTTGGGCTTGTCAGTCCGTACCAACCGTCCCCTCAGTAGCCCTCCACAATCCGCAATTAGAAACCACAGTGATGAAAACGACCATCCCCTTCACAAAACTCAGTTTGAAATTTTAACTAGATCCAATAACCTTACAGAACTCCGAATTTTAGAATCTTTGTACATCTATAGAAACAAACCCTCCCTTAATAATAATAGCTCATCCTACAAATTACGACTCTTTTGACAACCAACCGTGTTTCACAGATATACCCTTTCTAATCCTCTGACCACCTAGTGTTCCTTAGACTTTGCCAAGTATGGAGGTGGATGTAAACATTGTGTATTTACCTATTGAGGTAATTTAATTTTAGTTTTTATAGTGATGAAATTTAATTTAATTTTAGTTTTTATAGTGATGAAATTTAAATGTTTTTAATTTTGTATTGATGCAATTTTCATTTTGCTTTAAGGTTTTAATTTTAATGGTCTTAATATTGTATTGATGTAACTTTCACTTTTCAATTTTGTTTTAAGGTTTTAAGACTTAACTCACTGATGATGACAAAAGATTTGTCGAAACGTCTGATGTACAAATAAATGAAAATGTTTGCCGTTGTGTTGATCCTTCTTTTCATCTGTAAGCTCCGGTTCCCTAAGGAGAAGTCAATAGCTTTGATATTAACCCAGAGATATGGCCGATCGACATTGAACTATTACAGACAATGTGAAAGAGTCTATTTGAAACTGAACAAGGCTATCTGTGATGAGAGTTTCTTGTCTAAGTGCAAAAGTTATAATATTGTGCCTAATTTCCTTAGATTTAAACTTTATAATAAACGCCTCCATAACTCCAAACTATATAAATCATGGCTACATAAATTATTAAATTTGGAGCTTCAATCGAAAACTAAAACAGTGAGTTTTCTCAAGCTGAAATATAAAAATTCTCTGTTTGGTCTAAAATCTAGGGTGTCTTATATTGATTATCATTGTTTAGTTACTAAATTTCAAACTTGCTGTGATAAAACTGTCAACAGACATAAAAGGATACATGCTGCCAAATTGGAAAAATTGGGAATCACTCAGTCGTTTTTTAATAATCCAGATAATTTTATTTGTAATTTCTCTAATAAAGTTTTAAGTATTAGAGAGAAAGAAATATTGTCGTTAGGCTTAAATTTTGATCTACCTCATTATAAACTAAATTTTTATAAATTTTTCTCTGGCTTTGAAAATCTTCTCATGAATATTAAGAATTGTGAGATCCGACCAAATTTCTCGTTTCATAACTTGGTAAAACAAGTGGAGAGCATCTCTTTTAAGAATTTTTATAATTTTAAACCCCATAAGGTGTTTTCTCCCCTCTTTAATAAGCAAGATTTTAAAATTCTTAATAATTTGAAAAAGGATAACTCTGTCATCATTACAAAACCGGATAAGGGTAAAGGAGTAGTGCTGATTGATTCAACAGTTTACATAAATAGAATGGAGACAATTTTGTCGGATACGTCTAAATTTAAAAGGGTAAAAGAGAATGTTCTGTCTAAATTACTAAAACTCGAAGATAAACTTAATAGGTGTTTGCGTAAATTAAAAAATAGTAATATTATTGCTGACAATACATACAATTTTTTATTTGCTTCTGGTTCTAATCCAGGAATTCTATATGGTTTACCTAAAGTCCACAAGCCAAATTTCCCACTAAGACCTATTCTTTCGGCATGTGGTACATTCAATTATAACTTAGCCAAATTCTTCGTTCCCTTGCTTTCAAAACTCACCTTTAATGATTATTCTATTAACAACTCGTTTGATTTTGCTAAAGAGATAAAAGAGATCAATCATGCCGATTCTCTTACTATGGCCAGTTTTGATGTCTCATCATTGTTTACTAATGTCCCGTTAAAAGAAACATTAAATATCATACTAAATAAGTTATTCACTACTGATAATACTCTTATTAATGGCCTCACTCAGACTCAATTTAAAAACCTTCTCGAAATAGTGTGTTTTGATAATCTTTTCTTATTTAATAGCAACCTTTACAGCCAAATTGATGGGGTAGCTATGGGTTCCCCGTTAAGCCCAACACTAGCAAATGCATTTCTTTGCCATTACGAAGAAATTTGGTTGAAAAATTGTCCTAGTAGTTTTAAACCCATATATTACAGAAGATACGTGGATGACACTTTCTTAATATTTAACCATCCTTCACACGTAAAACTTTTTCTTGATTATCTTAATAAACAACATAGTAATATTAAGTACACGTGTGAAAACGAAACAAATAATAGTTTACCTTTCCTGGATGTTTTAGTTAAACGGGCCCATAATAAGTTCCATACTTCACTATTTCGGAAACAAACTTTTACTGGCTTGGGAACCAATTATTTAAGTTGTATGTTTTATAAATATAAGATTAGTGCTATAGTAACATTATTAACAAGAAGTTACCGTATTTGTTCGGATTACTTTTCGTTAAACGAAGAATTTAAATTTTTAAAACAGTACTTTATTAACAATTACTACCCTTCTCATCTATTCGATAACCAATTAAAGAAATTTTTAAATAACACTTTTGATACTAAACTCCCCGTAACTACAGTACAAAAAGAAACCAGATATATTAAATTACCTTTTTATGGTTATTTATCATTGCGTATTCGAGGTGAATTGTCCAAACTACTCAAGTCTAGTTATCCCCAAATAAATTTTAGATTCGCCTTCGTCAACCCACTTAAATTATCAAATTTTTTAAAGTTCAAAGATGAATTCCCCAAAACTGTATGCCCCAATGTTGTTTACAAATACACGTGCGACAGCTGTAAGGCTGCGTATATTGGCAGCACTCAACTCCAACTGGAGGTGCGCCTTTCTCAACATTTGGGCTTGTCAGTCCGTACCAACCGTCCCCTCAGTAGCCCTCCACAATCCGCAATTAGAAACCACAGTGATGAAAACGACCATCCCCTTCACAAAACTCAGTTTGAAATTTTAACTAGATCCAATAACCTTACAGAACTCCGAATTTTAGAATCTTTGTACATCTATAGAAACAAACCCTCCCTTAATAATAATAGCTCATCCTACAAATTACGACTCTTTTGACAACCAACCGTGTTTCACAGATATACCCTTTCTAATCCTCTGACCACCTAGTGTTCCTTAGACTTTGCCAAGTATGGAGGTGGATGTAAACATTGTGTATTTACCTATTGAGGTAATTTAATTTTAGTTTTTATAGTGATGAAATTTAATTTAATTTTAGTTTTTATAGTGATGAAATTTAAATGTTTTTAATTTTGTATTGATGCAATTTTCATTTTGCTTTAAGGTTTTAATTTTAATGGTCTTAATATTGTATTGATGTAACTTTCACTTTTCAATTTTGTTTTAAGGTTTTAAGACTTAACTCACTGATGATGACAAAAGATTTGTCGAAACGTCTGATGTACAAATAAATGAAAATGTTTGCCGTTGTGTTGATCCTTCTTTTCATCTGTAAGCTCCGGTTCCCTAAGGAGAAGTCAATAGCTTTGATATTAACCCAGAGATATGGCCGATCGACATTGAACTATTACAGACAATGTGAAAGAGTCTATTTGAAACTGAACAAGGCTATCTGTGATGAGAGTTTCTTGTCTAAGTGCAAAAGTTATAATATTGTGCCTAATTTCCTTAGATTTAAACTTTATAATAAACGCCTCCATAACTCCAAACTATATAAATCATGGCTACATAAATTATTAAATTTGGAGCTTCAATCGAAAACTAAAACAGTGAGTTTTCTCAAGCTGAAATATAAAAATTCTCTGTTTGGTCTAAAATCTAGGGTGTCTTATATTGATTATCATTGTTTAGTTACTAAATTTCAAACTTGCTGTGATAAAACTGTCAACAGACATAAAAGGATACATGCTGCCA
>JAJOZX010008141.1:97500-193449 GCA_023014485.1 Bathynomus jamesi | reverse complement strand
TATACGAAACGTATAATCAATTGCATATTAGTACAGGAAATATACATATGTATTAGGTCATCCCATACGTAATGCGGCATTTTTTAATTTTTTTTTCCATTTTTATCATTATTATACGGATAGAAATCAAACAACTCTTTGAAGTTATTTATATTTAAATAAATATTTATTTAAATATAAATAACTTCAAAGAGTTGTTTGATTTCTATCCGTAAAATAATGATAAAAATGGAAAAAAAAAAAAAATTTAAAATGCCGCATTACTTATGGGATGACCTAATACACAAAAATAGATAAATATACACGGTAAAACCGTTCAAGCAACACTTCACCGTTTAAGTTATACGGATGCCTATACTCGACATAAATGGCTTTCACATCGTTCAATACTATTTTTTGCCCACTTTACATTCGGCTGGCAAGTTATCTTTAAACACGGCTAGAATACAATCAAAAGCACACACAAAGAGGTCATCGTTAACCACAACATCATTATTAAATACAAGTTTATAAACGCGCCTTTCCAATCGAGGGTTTTTCTTACCGTCTCGAGCTTTTCAATCGTGAACTCTTCTTCACTCTGCATAGCGGCAATTGAAATAATCTTCCAAGTCGTAACGACAGCTATTCATTATACAGAGGTACAGCTCTTCAGGGTGAACAGTGTAGGTGAGCTCAGCCCTGTACCGCTGAAGTGCTTTGTACCAAAGTTCAGGATATTTCGAAGAATCTAAACCTTTTAAATAAGCATCCAGCTCTAGACCATTCTCACCTTGTTCATTCCTACATTCGATAAATCCGCCGAGCAGAGCGGTGTATGCGTATTCAAGAACCGTGTCAAAATAAATCATATCCGTAACACGAGCGTCTAATATAGGCTTCAGCTTGTGGAATCCGACGATTTCAAACATTCTGTCGAGGATGAAACGGTTTCGCGTGGGGGTAAGAACGTTATTATCATATGCATTCTTCCACATCAGTCGTATATCAATGCATGGCTGTTCGTTATTATACACAACGTGCAAACATCGGCATATGAGGGGGCGTCACTAATCTGCTCTCTTCTTGTACCTACACCTGCAGGTATTTTATAACGGTCCTTCCCCCACTTCTCAACTATCACGAAGACTCTATTCATCTCCTCAACATTTAAATAAATAACATTACGCTTGCTTGCTTGCCTGCAAATCGTTTCAAGTACATAGTTAATGGTGCCGGTTTCACGCCTGAACACGCGCAATGACTTCGTCACGGAGAGATCGTACGAGGCGTTAAGAATGCTTCTCAAAGGAAGTTCCATCGTATTCGCACGTCCACGCGGTTCAAGCTCTGAGATGACTACGAGCCACAGGTGGACGGATCAGCTCGACGGGCGGAGGGAGTCACGCTGATGAAACGTATACGGGTTTGTTCGAACTCGTGTGTTTCGTGAGGTACACGGGTGGGCGGCTCGCTGGGGGAGCGAGTCACACCATAAACTGCTGAAGCATGTACAGGCTTGTTCGAACACTTGTGCCCCTGGACAAACAGAATTTTCCGCTACATGAAGCAATACCGGCTTTAATGTTTTATCACTCACCAGACGTTCATTTCCACAAACTAAACATCTTCACAATCCGGTGCACTATTTGAGAGAAACATATGCCCATATTTATCCTTTTTGTTTAACAGCCCATTAGCCACAACTTCACTACAAACCTCGTCATGATATATATTAATATAGTGGTAAAAATACTTAAGATTCTCCATGATGACAAGATTTACATTCTCAACCGTACGGTACGAGTAGTTGGTATGATGTAACATGACATAATATCGTTTGTCATACCACTCATCAACAAGACTCACTATCCATAACCGTTGCTTATCTTCTGAACGTGTTGCTTCTTCTACTCGCGGTATATGTGAGCTTTTATAAAGGTTAGGTCTACAGCATACTTCAATACATCGTTCGTACTACGAAATCCTACAATGCCCTCGCCAGAATACCCGTAGAGTATTTGAACATCTTGGTCCTTCGCACAGCTGAATGTAGCCTTAAAAGTATTAAAGGAAGGGGAAATAGGGATTTTTTCAGTATCCACAACATCTTGGCACTTTGCCGAATACCACTTCATAAACGTTGAACACGCAATATTTAAGGTAGCCATTACTATTTCGCTTCTACGCGGGAGAATACACGTCTGAGATCAAGGATATGCAGAGGTCAACTGAGCACGCAAGGATAGAGATATGCTCAGGCAGTGGCAAGAGTCACGTTGCCGATCTTACAGAGGCGGAGCTTGGCTTTTTACTCTACACACATACACGCACGCACGCAAAGGAGAAAATGAAACCTTAATTGAAACAAATATACCTGATAAATAAACATATCAATACACATATATATAAATACAATCAAGGATTAAGGTAGCCAAAGGGTACGATATCATAGGTACCAGGCACCTGGTAACGTCTCCTATAGGTGTTACGGCATACCTTCGTGCCCCTAAGTTCCTTCACACACAACCCCAGTTTCTGCGCCCGAAAATTGTGCGTCCCCACAGTAAGTTGGGGTAGCTGCTCACCCTCATCTTCCAAGCACACTAGATCCTTCAACGAGTCAAAATTAACGACTCGACGGTTCGCATGGTTAAGCGTGATACCCTTAGCCTTCACGATATACTTCGTATCATCCCCTACCCTCACCCGTACCCCATAGGTTTTTGGCCCTGTTGACACAAACGAGTCTTCGTATGCACCACCACCATACTCATCCTTGATCTCGTCAGTTAGCTCTCCGAGGAATTCCCCAATAGCGGGCATGTATTCACCTTCCCTCGCTGTGAATATCACGCTATCTGTGTCAGCGTACAGCACCCTCCATCCAAGAGAGTGCAATAGGACCCAAAGTTTGATGCGGGCGTAGGCCGTTGTGAAACTGGCTACAGGTATGTTTGTAACCCGTGAGGTATCTGTGGCCAGTTCGGTGATATTGTACTTTATTATGTAAGTATGATTCGGTGGCAACTGGGCGACAGCCAACTAGGCGACAGGACAACTGGGCGACAACCAACTAGGCGGCAACAAACTAGGCGACAACCAACTAGGCGACGCCAAGGTGGCTGTCGACCAGTTGCCACCGAGCAGTCGAGTGTACTGGTAGGGTTCCGTTTAAACTCAATTGAAATTTACTTTCTGAACCCTAACCATGGCTGAATTCGTAACCTCACAAAGAAGCAAAGATAAACTTGTTCACGCAGGATTTATTTACACAAGGGACAGGACAAGAGGGAATAACACCTATTGGAAATGTGATCAAAGGAAAATATGTAATGGCAGAGCAGTGTCAGTAGGCAATGACGATAAAATGGAGGTGTGAATAACTAAGGAAAATACGCACGCACCACGATGCGAAGAAGCTACAGTGCAAAGGGTGAAAACAAACTTGAAGCGCAAAGCTGTGGAACAGCCGGCGGCACATCCAGCTACACTCATTCGCGAGGAACTTGAGGGCATATCTGGCGCCGCAATATCAGCTTTACCCGAACGTCAGTCCCTTCGCCGACTGGGAAACAGAAGCAGGTCCTCAGTGCGGCCAAGTAACCCTCAGAACATCACAGACTTAGAGATAGTTCCACCTTACGAAAGTACAATATCTGGTCGTCGCTTTCTTTTAAATGACAATAACATAAATGATGACTGTGAGGAAGATACCCGAAGCAGAATCATTATATTTGCTACTGATGACAATCTCCGTTACCTGTTTTCCTCAAATATGTGGTATATTGATGGAACCTTTCAAGTAGTGCCAAACATGTTTCACCAGCTTTGGACAGTGCATGGAAAAGTGGCAGGGACGGTATTTTCTTGTATACGTCCTCATGCAAAATAAACGAGAAGAGAATTACTTGGACATTTTACAAAGGCTTCACGAAACTGCAAGAAAATTGCAAATTCCAAACATAGACAGACGACCATCATTAATTATGATGGATTTCGAAAAAGCCACTATAAACTTTTGCCAAAATGTGTTTCCCCACGCCCAGATATGTCTGTGCCTGTTTCATTTCGGACAGTCAATATACCGGAAAATTCAAGAGGTTGGGCTTCAGATCCAACACAATCAAGAGGATAGTGCAGTGAAGCAATGGGTGCTGAGCGCCATCGGACTGGCTTTTGTCCCTCTCAATGATGTTGTGGAAGCATTCGAACTATTGTTAGATCAGCTGAATGACGAAAACAATGACGATTTCATACGACTTGAGGATGTTGCAGACTATCTAGGTAAAACTTATATACGTGGACGCCCTGCACGCGGTAGAAGACGAGCACATCCACCACGATACCCAATTAAGATGTGGAATGTGTATGAAAGAACAATGGCAGATGAAGCCATAACTAATAACGCGGTAGAAGACTGGCACAACAAATTTAACAAAATGGTAAACAAGAGGAGAGTGTCGATGTTTTCATTGCTGGACGAACTACAGAAGGAACAGCATGACACTGAGGCTGCTATACTTCAGGTTAACACTGGCCAGCGGAACATAAGGCAAAACCTATGCAAGAAGACTGTAGCAAGAAATGAACGAATAAGGAATGTGGTTGCACGCTATCAAGAATTCAAGGACAATGGTCAGATTCTACTCTATCTAAAGGGTGTCGGGGTACAATTTTGTTCCATCTGCATAACAATTATATAATCTGCTCCAATTATATAAATCACGTTTTATAATTCTTTTGTCTTAATGATTTATCATATTTTATTTTATATGTAATGAAGTCTTTTCAAACTTGGACCTTTAATTTCTATCTAATGTATGAATATACATAATGTATAAATAAATAATATAATATATATATATATATATATATATATATATATATATATATATATATATATATATATATATTGGTTGTCGGCTAGTTGATCGTCGCCCATTTGTCCCGTCGCCTAGTTGGCTGTCGCCCAGTTGCCCCTGAACCTGTAAGTATTACCTACATTCACGATCTCCATAACCTCTTTATCGGAGCGTTGGCATAATCCCAGACTTCACTATAACTGTGCCAAATGGACGTTCCCTTTGCCGGTATTCTGTGCAAATTTCCCCAAAGACTGTTTAGACAACTTTGCACTAAAGCGCTTGCCAGGATTCTTAACAATTTGGGATCGGTCAAGCTGTATACCTTCATGGGCACGGTAACGCTGAATATAAGCCGTTTTTTCATCTTCGGTATCAACCCCTCGCGGATATCCTGATGCTTACCTTATCCTTCAAAAAAGCGTTTATATATGGTGTGAAAAGGTTGGGTAGCTTCTGAAACCTCCACACCTCATGTATCTTCAATATTCTATACCCATGGCGAACGGCTAGGGCCAGCTCAGGCTTGTATATACACCTCTGATCTTACGCTGGTGGTTGTATGGTCACAATCACCGTTGTTCTCTTCTGCGCACTTCACGCACAGGGGAAACATGAGCTTGTGATCTATAACGAGGTAAGATCGGCATCCATAAATCGCGGGGGGAGCACGTCTACGAAAGAGAGTCCAAAGTAGCGCTCATTCAAGTTAGCTGAAAACTCCTCGATGGTTGGTATGGTGGGACCCACCATTTTTTCAGGTGCACCTACGGGGTACGGATTGTTCTTCATCACGTAGGGGTATAAAGAGCAGAAGTCGTAGTAGTGGAGTTTCACGCCCTCCGTAGGCGGAAAGTATAGCTTGAATGGGTTGTGTGCCCTCCAAACAAGCTGTCACCGCATTTGAGGGGTCCAACACCATTGAACGTTTGATGGTCCTTATTTCTTCACGGTACTGGGCATCTGTTTCCATCCGTGCATCATACTCATGCTCCCACACGATTTGTGAGTGAACTGGGAGCCTATAAGTTGATCACGGTTACGGGTCCATGCGAGGCTGTCGGCGGGGGATCTTCCATAAAGGTCCCCTGTGACGGCACATTCAGCGCGGGCATCCATGACCAGCAGCCGTTAAAGGAATACACAGTCTTCTCACCAGTGGCTGGATCCTCACTTAGGCCGTCAACCAAAAAACACGACCATTGACCTTAACGGGTACTTCACCCGTGTTGCGGGCATGTTTTATGTATACCCCGTCTGTTGCTGTAGGTGTATGAGCCAGTAAATAGCCTTGTGCCCATAACTGCGGGGTTGTTTCTGTGAATGATTGCTAAGGTGTCTTTAGGCATGAAGTTATTCTTGAACACTGTAAAACATAATGAGGCGATCGTGGTCGCGACTTGCAGCGGATCGCATTTGAAACGGGTTATGTACATCCTTCTAAAGGCTTGAAAGCATACTCTAAGTACACGTACGTCATTCACGCAATAACGTTCACATTCATCGGCTATATTGTATGGATTAGCTTCATTAAAACTGTTGTAGTAGCGGTCAAAATCTTCACGCTCACTATCACTCATGTTGGTGTAGTTAAAGTAATGTTTGGGTGGAGGTAGTCCTACGTAATTCAAAGTTTCGTTAGTGAGGAATGTGTAAGGGAAATACCCTTTTGAAACTTCAGCGGCTACGCCCATGACCTTGGGCAGCTTTGCTAATTTACAAGGTGTGAACAGCAGGGTGTCTTTAAACTGTACATTACCTCTTATCTGCATCTGTATTAGTTTGTTGCCTCTTTTCAAGGGATCACCTGTAAATATCGCAGACGACTCGTGTTCAAGCAGCTCCTTATAAAGGAACTGTGTGTCAAATTTCGCCCCGTTATGGGCAAGAATATACACAGTCATTTTTTTTAACTTGTCCGCTAATTTGACAATATAGGATACAAAGAGTTTCACAGGGCTGTCGTGTGCATTCGTTTTAAAAACGTTTGTCCGTTTTCCACATTTGTGGCACTCATCACACTCGATCTCCATGCACTCATCACAGATAGTCTGACTTACGAGTAAATGTGGAATGACCTCTTTGGTTTCAGCGTTCGTGTAAGTTTCTATATCGTAGTACACGGTTATACAAGGCTATTTTAGGTTTAGCATCTTTCATATAACATACATGCTTCACTCCATCCGCCTTATATTTTTCATGACATGTAGAACAGTGAATTTCATCGCATTTATGTTTGAAATTCCCCCAATTATCCATCATGTGAAACATACCGCACTTACAAATCCTCATTTTCCTGCAAGTGCCATTTGATTTATGGAGTTCAAAGCATTTATTATTGAAAAATGTACGTCTACACACATTACATTCCCTCTTCTCGATTCAACTACCGACTTTCACATTTGGGGCTTTTACACTGCTCACATACCATGTAGCAATCCTTACAATGTTTCACCATATCATCAGCAAACTCGAGACAACCCTTACACAAATCATGATGCCTTCCATATTTTCGACTTTTATCATAACTGGCGTAGAGACCCTTATGTTACGGATGGGGAGATACGATGTTCCTGACAATCCTAAAATAAGTAGAGGTCTTGTACGATCTCTCACGCTGCTTTTAAAAACATACACAGTCCTACGACGATCATCCATTCCAAATACGACTATACGTGCATTCATTTCCTGCTCGGCCCTTCTCAGTTCTTCAGGACCCATATTACACTCAAACTCAAGCTTACAATCTGAAGCCAGTTTACGGGCACGCTGCACAACCGTGGGCAGCCAAATTTTTTGCGTCCAAGTATTTAGCACAGTGAACATATGAGCTAAAATTATTGCTATAAAACCACAACCACGATCGACGTTTAAATGCTTTCTGTAAATAACTGGAGAATTGAAATTAAGAGTATAAGGTGTGGCACTATGACCCGCAACCCGGAATACTCTGTCAATATCTACCATGAAGTTGTCCATATTGAAGGATGTACCAATTTGAGAGGCTTGCATTATACGCCCCAAGATATATTCTATATCTACAGCCGCCAAACGTCTGAACGGTATTACCACCCAAAAATCGTCCCCCCTCATCTGACCCGAACCTGAAGGATAACCTCGTCCGGACTTCACGTCCGTCGCGGTTCTGAAGGACAAACTCCACAATACGTTCAACTACCCGCCGCAGTCCGTTGGTATACAGGGATCAAGGGTCAACCCTGACCACGTACCGATTTCTAGTCAGGGTAGGGGTGGGGATAGCGGTGCGCACCAACTCGAATGTTATACCATCCTCCACAGTATGAGAAGCTGTTGTGGAGGAAGTACACGGAACTGAACAATGGGGCATATTTGAGGAAAGTACTATTGTGGGGGGTTGTGCCGTAAGATGTTGAGGGTTGGTGATCTATTACTGGGGGTCTAACAACCGGAGCAATCCTGACACGCTTTATACCTGACGTGGAGGGTTCTTCATCATGCTTCCGCTTTGAACTGTCGCATGCTACAGGTGTCGCTGGTGAGGGTTCGTCAGCGGGGAAGGGTTCTGTAGCTGCACGGTCAACGGGTTCGTCTGTGATATCGATGATGGGATGCTGTACATCGTCGTCATTCACGGTTATGTGGAAGAAGAAAACAAAATATAAGGAACAGCACTCAAAATTTGTAATATTTTGTAAATGACCCACTTAGGGGTGTGACGTGTTAGAGATGGAATCTGTAGAAAAATTCAGGTTCACAAGCCCCTCCACATGTATTATATCTGGCCCTACAGGATGTGGAAAAACTGTATTTATGCTTAAAATCATTAAAGATAAGGGGGAGATGTTCTCAAAATTTGTGCATAAAGTAATATGGTGCTATTCGACGTATCAGTCAGTGTTCAACGAGTACCAAGATGAAATTTTGTTCCACAAGGGTGTCTATGACGTTAATTCGTTAAAAGGTAATGAGCATACAGTTATTGTAATTGACGATCTCATGTTGGAAATGGATAAAACGTTTGCCGAGACATTTACAGTGTTCTCCCACCATCTTAACATAAGCGTATTCTTCATCAACCAGAATCTATTTTTCAAAAATAGATACATGCGCGATGTGTCGCTAAATACACAATATCTAGTCTTATTCGCACAACGTACAGATGTGTCACAAATTGGGGTATTAGCCAATCAAATGTTCCCGAATCAGCGTAAGGAGTTTTTGGAGGTTTATAAAGAAGCCACAAGCCAGCGTTATGGATATTTGCTTTGTGACCTTCACCCGCGAAACACGTTTAGGGTGCTTCTAAGAACGAATATATTCCCAAGCGAACCTGAAACGGTGTATATTCCAGAATGACAAATAGGCTGAAGAAATATCGTGAATTAATAAAAATCTATCAACGATTGCCCCGGGCACTGCAACAGATGTTTGTTAAAAATATCGACTCTGACTTTTTAAAATGCATCTGTGAAATCTGTCTTAATGTTATAAAATGTAATGTGCCAATGAAACCCTCTCAGAAGGCTCGCTTACGTCGTTACAAGAACATAATACGAGCGCTCGCTCATAAAAGTCAAACTATGGGTAAGAAAAAGCGAATTATTGTACAAAGAGGAGGATCATTCCTACCCATCTTATTTTCAGTTTTGGGTCCTTTACTGACTAGATTAATATAATGAAGAAGGTGGTTGTGATTCCGCACGAGGTGTATGCTTCATTGCAAAGTTCAAAGATTCCAGACACGGCTCTAGAACCCCGTAAAAGTAGGCTTAAAAGAATGGAAAGCGAGTTGCTAGTCCTATTAAACAGTGAAAAGTCACATGATGAGAAAAGGCTCTTGTACCTTTGCAGAAATTTCTTCAATAGTACGAAGATTATAAGAATCCTACAGAGCTCCCCGTGGTTATTAGGCACAGCGCGAGTAGCGCTGAGCATGGCGACACAGGACCTGGCCCCGACGTTAGAGATGACCAACCAAAGAACAACGGAACACAACACATCGAACATGTGTTAAAAAACAGTCTCCCACATACATTGAGGAATAAGGCTTAAGTCTTTATAATCTATTGAGTGAGGACCCCATCATACAGTGGCCGATACAGGCGAGGTCATTGTTGAAGGAACAAGGGTACAAGATCCAATATCGTTGATATTGTTCATGATCTGGTGAGAAAGTGGGACAGACCCTCACCAACAGGATGGAAGCATATTAAAGCAAGACTACAACAAATAAATGTCCCCAAAACATTGATAGGTAATCTGAATAGGTTAAAAGACCTGGATCAAGTCTCGCATGTGTCACAACTGAGTACGCCATCGCCCCCAGCAGCAGCGTCTCTGAAGAAGAGAAAGAAGAGAACAAACGGCCAACCTTATCCACGTGTCTCTAAAATACGCAAATGGCTAACATATTAAGTAAACGCTATTATGACATTTCTACCCCGCCTCCTATGGTGGCGTTAATAGACTGTACAGAGGTGTTTACGGTGTAGGGAAAAAAGATATTGAGCGGTTTTTGCGGGAACAGGATTTATACACTTCATAAACCGGTGAGAAAAAGGTTAAAACGGCAAGACAACCGCGGATTCGATTGACTCTATTTGGCAAGCGGATTTAACAGACATACAAAGATATTCAGTGTATAATGACGGATACCGCTACAGCCTATTCATAACACCGGTCTGCGTCATTTTTGAGGTCAAGGTTTTATTTGTTGTTCTTTTATAAGTTTTTCATGCTGAATTAAAAAATGTAACTCATTTTGCTCAATCAGGTCAGGTTTTTATGCTATCTCAATTTTAAAAAAATTAGATAATTGTTATGAAATGAGCAAGTTTATTTTTTTAAAACAGACTTACATTTTAGCCAAGTGTTAGCCAAGCTCTATATAATAAACAGACACAACTTATTTCTAATTACGATTGTCATTACTGTTTTTCAGCATGAATAGAATGTGCAAGAATGACCCAAACAGGTTCTGCTACATCTGTGGTAAAGTCACTATGTCAGACCGGCAGTCAAACATCACACATTTTGTGAGGAAAAGCTATCACGCCTACTTTGGAGTTAAACTTGGTGACCAGGACAAAGCCTTTGCCCCTCACATATGCTGCAAAACGTGTGTTGAAAGTCTGCGGCGCTGGAGCCACAAGAAGGTAGAGTGTCTACCTTTTGGTGTCCCGATGGTGTGGAGGGAAGGAAGAGATCATACTACTGACTGTTATTTCTGTATGACAAACCTACAAGGTAAGTTAGTATGAATTTAGTATGAATTTCTTTTATACTTACAAAAATATGCCTGACAATATATGAGATATGTCTTTATCTTATCTTTATCTGTCTTTATCTGTTTCCTTTTAGGCATAAATCGAAAAAACAAGCAACACGTAAAGTATCCAGACGTGCCATTTGCCATAAAGCCAGTGCTTCATGAACCAGAAATTCCAATTCCAACACCGCCCGACAACTTTGATTCGTCGTCCGACTCAGATGAAGAAATGGATGACGGTGACATATCTGGTACATACCAACCTACTGCCGAGACAAGTCAACCCAAACTCTTGAGCCGAGCTGAGTTGAACGATTTGACAAGAGATTTGTGCTTGTCCAAAGAATCTGCTCAGTTGCTAGGGTCACGTCTTCGCGAAAATCGTTTGTTAGCTCCAGAAACAACATTCTTCTGGTATCGCAGCCGCAAAAAAGAGTTTCGAGGATATTTCACGTTGGACGAAGAAGCTTCGCTGGTTTACTCTAACAACGTCAACGGCCTCATTGCAGCTATGGGTTTAGCGTATGACCCTACAGAATGGCGGCTCTTCATCGACTTCTCAAGCAGAAGCTTGAAAGCAGTACTACTCTACAATGGTAACAAGGTCGCGTCTGTTCCGGTTGGTCACTCGGTGCAGATGACTGAAAGTTATAGTAACATGGAGCTTTTGCTAACTGCTTTGAAGTACAAACATCACAATTGGATGATATGCGGAGACCTAAAGGTATGTTCGTGTCTACAAAAAAAAATACAAATATATACTGTACGTATATATATATATATATATATATATATATATATATATATATATATATATATATATATATATTTAGGCCCTGATATATACATATATATATATATACAGGGTGGGCGGAAAGTAGCTCCCTAATTTAAATTACATATAAATTATGTATAAATTGTGATTGTATTGTTATATTGTTATGGTGTGTTCTCTAAAGTGGTACAATTGTAACGGTAATCTTTTTTTCTCTAAAGTGTTCTCTTTGTGTTCTCTAAAGTGGTACAATTGTAACGTTCATTTTTTTTTTTCATTTCAGATTGAAGGGTAACATGGCTGAGCGTTTAACACTGCAGGAGCGTGCCCAGTTGGCGGCACGGTACGAAGTTTGGCAATCTGTCGTTCGAGTTCAAAGATGGTGGCGGGCCATTCACGGACCACGTGCCCAAGTGGACCCGAAAACAATCAAGAACTGCCACTCGAAGCTCATGACCACGGGGTCTGTGGCAGATGTTCGAAGATGTGGTCGCCCTTCGACATCCAGGGCCCAGGAGACGGTGCAGGCAGTTCAGGAAATGTTCGCACGGAGTCCACGAAAGTCAACTCGCCAGGCAGCTCGGGAAAGTGGACTCTCCCGCTACTCAGTGCGAACTGTGCTGAAGAAGGAGCTGAACTGGCGTGCGTGGAAGCCGCATTACTGCCAATCTCTCTCGGACGAGGACTGCGACATTCGCATGGAGTTCGGGGAAATCATGCTGGCTTGGCATGAAGACTGGCCCCATCTCTTCCGCAACATCCTCTGGAGCGACGAGGCGGTGTTCCACGTCGGAGGCTTTGTCAACCGCCACAATTGCCACTACAGTACTGGGCAGGAGAGGATCCCATGGTTACCGCTGAAAAACGGCAGAATCGGATCAGTGTAACGGTGTGGTGTGGTATGACCTCAGATCAGGTTGTGGGCCCGTTCCTTCTGCGCAACACCATGAATGCTGAGCGGTACCTTGCTATGTTGCGAAACGAGGTCTGGCCGGTTGTCAGCACATGGGAGAACATCGACGATCTGATATTTATGCAAGATGGCGCCCCTCCGCACTTCGCTCTTGTTGTCCGTGAGTGGCTGGATGCCCACTTCCCTGGGCGTTGGATGGGTCGTCGTGGTCCACATCAATGGCCAGCCAGGAGCCCCGACTTGACACCGTGCGACTTCTTTCTTTGGGGGTGGGTAAAGGAAGAAGTCTACCGCACCAAACCCAGGACATTGGAAGAACTGGAGGACCGAATTCGGGAAGTCATGTCCTCCATCCCGCCGGAGTTCCTGCTAAAGTCAGTGGACGCCATTCCTGGGCGGCTCCAGAAGCTGGTGGAAAGAGTTGGAGCCCACATTGAATTTTAGAGAAAACCTACCATGTATGCCTACCTTTTCATATTATTTCTTCTGAAATAAATGGATAATATACATATTTTTTTACTAATCGAAAATATGGAGCTACTTTCCGCCCACCCAGCCCTAGTGCTGGGTCTACAAGGCGGCTACACCAAATACCCTGTTTTCTCTGTCTGTGGGACAGCCGAGCAGACAAGCAACACTACGTACAACGCGACTGGCCAGCAACACGTGGCCTGGAACCAGGTTCGCACAACGTTCTGTCACACGCTCTCGTGAATCCGTAGATGATTCTACTTCCGCCGCTGCACATCAAGCTCGGACTTATGAAGAATTTCGTCAGAGCATTCAACAAAGAAAGCCGAGCTTTCACTTTCCTGAATCAGAAATTTCCATGCGTCAGTGAGGGCAAGCTGAAAGCAGGTATTTTTGACGGCACTCAGATCAGGGAGCTAATGAAAGATGCTCAATTCGACAAAAGTCTAGAGGACAATGAGATCAATGCCTGGCTCGCATTCAAGTCTATTGTCACGAATTTTCTGGGCAACCACCGAAGTCCAGAGTACGAACGTGTTGTCGAGGAGCTCCTGCAGAGCTTCCAGGCTCTTGGTGCACGTATGTCCATAAAGATGCATTTTCTCAGCTCGCATTTAGACTACTTTCCGGACAACTGCGGTGATGTCAGCGAGGAGCAAGGAGAGCGCTTCCACCAGGATATTCGAGTGATGGAAGAGAAGTACCAGGGCCGCTGGGATGTGAACATGCTCGCGAACTACTGCTGGTGCCTCAAGAGAGACGTTCCAGCTGTGGAACACCGACAAAAGTCTTTGAGAAAGCCCTTTCGTCCACATCAACTGTACTCGTGTACCATTTTTTATATAAAGGGTGATCCAGAGAAATGGGACCCAAAAGAAACCCCTGTAACTCTTAAAGTATAAGTATAAGTATAACCCTTCAAGATGACTGCATGGACTGTGGAACAGCTGCGTTTCATAACTGAGCAATATTATGAGCATGGAAGAAGTGTAGTTTCAGCTCTTAGAAGGTGATTTTGACATCTGAAAATTTGTCTTGAAAGATCTTTGAGCTAAAACTACACTTCTTCCATGCTCATAATATTGCTCAGTTATGAAACGCAGCTGTTCCACAGTCCATGCAGTCATCTTGAAGGGTTAGTTTTAACTAACACTTTTATTTTGTTTTGTATCTTATCTTGTCTTGTATTATCAAAACCTATACAATCCTGTACAAACTTGTAACTATCCTCTTTCGAATGATGCGTATGATTTTATTAAAGGACTTATACTTTAAGAGTTATAGGGGTTTCTTTTGGGTCCCATTTCTCTGGATCACCCTTTACTTTGTACATTTTCTGTCAATTTAAGTCCGTTTTAAAAAAATAAACTTGCTAATTTCATAACGATTATTTTTCGAATTATCTATTTTTTTTAAATTGAGAGCATAAAAACCTGACCTGATTGAGCAAAATGAGTTACATTTTTGAATTCAGCATGCAAAAATTATAAAAGAACAACTAAAAAAACCTTGACCTCAGGAAAAAAAATTTCAAACGCAGACCAGTGTAATAGATGTATTATCCAGATATCAGTGGCTAATTCCCCTGAAAAATAAATCGCCTGAAACATTTGCTAAAGCGAACAAAACGTCGATGTTAAAAGAAGAAAGGGTTCCTGGATATTTTTGTACGGATATGAGGAAAGAATTTATAGGTCGCGCTTTACAGAACATGCTGACAGAGTTTAATATCAGTTACTACACTAGCAGTTCTATACATAAGGCTCTTTAGCTGAAAGAGTTCAACGTACCATAAAGAGCGCATGCATCGCTGTTTTACACATAAAAACGGTTCTAGGACAACTGCCACCTGGAAAACTGCCACCCGGACAACTGCCACCGGAAACTGCCACCCGGATAACTGCCACCCGGACAACTGCCACACTGGAAAACTGCCCCTAGTGTTTATGCCCTTGTTCCTGGCACGAACTTGTGTTGGGGTGGGTTAAAATGCACCCTGCTGGTTTTAGGGTTTGGGGGGGGGACGAGGTACTCGCTGATAGCAGTCCTTGTCATTCTCGATTCAGTTTTCACCACTCCGGGGTGGGTTCAGGAGAGTTGCGCGCCTCCCGGTCCCTACCGCCCAAAGTCTTCTCTTTTGGCTACTCTGGTTATGTATCTTTCACACATATCACTTCTTCTAATTTTACCACTTTCTTTACGAACTTCTTTTCAAAGACTTTCTGGCGGAAATGCCCTCGTTAGTTTTCGCCTTTTTTAAGTTAAAAAAACTGGAGGGGTGTCTTTTATTTGTTTTCCTCCATTCTTTTCCAACTAGGTCAACATGCCCTCGTTGGATTATACAAGTTGATGGTGTTAAACCAGGGTAGCCACGAGTAACCTCGAAGCTCGGTTTCGACCGCCACCCTCCCGGTCACACTGGAAAACTGCCCCTAGTGTTTATGAAAATTAACAAAAAAAGTTGTAAAAAAATATTATTTATAAAATAGACTTTTTAAAAATGGATATTTAACAATGAATTATTAATAGATATCTATACATACATAAAATAATATTAGAAAAAACCTAACCTAACCTAACCTAACCCTACCTGTGGCAGTTGTCTGGGTGGCAGTTTTCCAGAATGGCAGTTTTCCGGGTGGCAGTTTTCCAGGGTAGCAGTTTTCCAGGTGGCAGTTGTCTGGGTGGCAGTTTTTCAGGGTGGCAGTTGTCCGGGTGGCAGTTGTTCGGTGGCAGTTTTCCAGGTGGCAGTTGTCCGGATACCCATAAAAACACAGATATATAAACGTTCTCGGTTCATTGTCATTATCATACAACCGTTCACACCACCGTACGATTGGCACAACACCTAACGAAGTTTTAGAAAGAGGCATGCTGCCAGAGGTGAGAAGAGATGCAGCACCGCCACCACACTCTACACATTTCAAAATCAATGATTATGTAAGACTATCACGTTCGGGAAATAAATTCGCGAAGGGCTTTGAGCAAGGATGGACACATGAAATTTTTAAAGTTCGTGCTATGAGACCAAAAGGCGAGATAATGATGTATTACGTTGAAGATTTGAATGGGGAAGAGATCGCTAGAGGCTTTTACCACGAGGAGTTGCAGAAAGTGACATTTAATTTAGGAAAAAGTGTGTTTAAAATTTAAAAAATTTTAGGCAACAGAGGTTCAGGAAAGAGAAAAATGTACCTGGTGAAATGGCTGGGTTACCCAGAAAGCTTCAACACCTATATAAAAGGTGATGCAATAATGAAGCTTAATTAGTATGCAACATGGCGCCTAGCCACTTCTATGTCACTCTCCTGTCCTCTTCTTCTCTGTCTGTACATCCTAACAACACCCTCGCCAATTTTGTGACAGAACTCCACGGACCTATTGAATTGGAGCGTGATTCGTATGAGGTGGGTTTATGTGAACTCCAGTTAGTCTCCAAATTTTTAACTCTTGAAAATGAGCAAATCATATTTCTGATCCTTAGAAGAATCGATGAGTGCGAAAAATTAGGCATAACCTTAGACAATACTATGCGTTCAGTCCTGTTCCGTGAGGAACAGTACTGTAGCACAAATGTATCGCTAGGAATCGGGCATTATGATACAGCCATAGACATTGTGACGGGGTTAAACAAGAGTCTTGAAAAGTCGTACCTGACAAACGGTTTACTTTTTGAAGTCGTAAACATAGACACGCCTGCATGCACATTGACGTTAAAGTCAACGCTTAGTAGAAATATTAAAGATAAAGAGCTGTTCACAATTGTGGCTAAGGGCCGATATAGCGCAGCTCTCCAAAGAGATACCTTTCACGAGGAACAGCATGACTTGTCCAGCTTAATGTATCAACTGAAGATGGAGAAATTGGGTGAAAGCTCTCCGCCCCCAGACGGGGGCGTATTGCACACCTCCCCAACCATAGAGGGAAAAGTTTGAGCATTACATATGACAAGCCCCATTATGTGAATGTTGCAACTAATCTATTAACCAACATCTCGATATATATAAGAACGATTGAGGGAAAAAATTTCACATTCGGTGATGGGAGCTTAAAAGTGAAACTACACTTTCGCCGTTTATAATGACCCGAAGGCCATTCACAATCTATCGAGGAGTGAGATACCAGCGTGGGAGTGGACTTGGATCCATATTTTCATCCATACTACGCACCGCTGTCCCACTGTTGAAGAGGGGTGCCAGGTACCTAGGGCGGAAGGCGTTACAAACAGGTTTTAACTCGGCAGAAGACATAATGGGCGGAACGAAGCCTAAAAAAGCTCTAAAAAAAAACATTTGAAACGTACACGGGACGAAATCATCAAAGATGCAAAAATAAAAATGTGTGGTGCGGAAAGAAGAGATCTGCCAGGAAGAAGGGGTTACCATCACGTGGCGCTAATCGTAAAAGGAAATAAAAAAAAGTGCTCTAAGCGTATGAAACCTATGGTTGATCATATTTTAACTGATATATGCTGAGGGCACTACTCTCACGAATCATAGGCTGATTAATACTTGTCGAGAGAGGTGGCACTATTTCTGACTCGTCATGGCGCGTTTCATCCATCCGTGTAGTTCACAATGTTGTAAATCGGAACTGTCCCTCTTTGATATGCCCCCCACTCAGGTCTCTATTGAGCATAGCGACTTTATTACAATTAACCCATTAAACACAATTAGTTCGCCGAGTGCCACTATAGAATTCGTGATACCCAGCTCAGGCCTTTACATTTTTGACCCGAGCTGCATGCACATGTACGCTAAACTGCGTATAGCCCATTCTGATGGAACAGACTGCGATGATAGTTACTCTGCGTACCCTGAAACCAACTTTTTACACTCCATATTCAGCCAGTGTGAGGTGTATTTAAACCAGTTTAACATCTCGGCAGGAACAGGGAACTACCACTTACGAGCCTATCTGGAAAATGTCCTCAACTTTTCAAAAGAAGCGAAGGACACCTTTTTAACTGCCGAGGGATATTACATACTAAAGATAAAAATGGTATAAAGGATAAATTTAAAAATTGTAAAAAAAAGATATACGAATGTTTTGGACGTCTTCATACAGATTTCACATTCCAGGAGAAACTGCTTATGAACGGGGTGGATATGAAGTTGAAGCTTACCCGCACGATTCCTGAGATCTGCATAAATCTGGGGTCTGATCAAGAAGAGGGCGCGAAACTCGTTGTGATTCACATCATGGAGACGTATTTGCGTATACGCCGAGTGAAATTAAGTTCGCCAAAACAAATAGAAATTGAGAAAGACTTAATACATGCCACAGTAAAATACCCAATTAACAGGGTACAGATCAAACTATACACGGTGCCCTCCGGGTTGGCTTCGAAGCAACTAGAAAACGTGGCCCTTGGAGTCTTACCTAAAAAGATATCTAATGGAAAATATAAAAAGAGTGCCTTTAAATTCGAGAATTTCGGCCTTAAAAATATTACTATATACGTAAATGGCATCGCTTTGGGAGGGACTATGATTACGGATTACTCATCAGACGCGGTGTTCCCGCTCTGCGCGAGAGCTTATAGTAATCTGGCTCATAATACAGGTGGCTGTGATGAGCTTGAATTTGGTGTAACGCAGAAAGAATTTGTCGAAGAATTTAATATTTATTCATTTGATATTACGCCTGACTTGTCTGCTGGCGTAAATACGCATTTAAGTCCACAACAGAGTGGGAATATCTCAGTCAGGTTAGAATTTGCCAAGCCTATAGACGCGCCTTTAAGTGTGCTAGTTTACCTCAAATCACAGGCACTAATAGAAGTTGATCGTTTCAGGAACGTGGTCACAGACTTTTAAAATGGACGCGAATACACTCCAGAGAGTAATGAAAAGTGACCGTTTCACACGTTCAAAATTTATCGGTGTGTTTGCGAAGAATGAAATATTGAAGTTGCCAAGTACGAGAAACTGGTACGGGATTATCGTTAACACTGACATTGTGGGGGTGAGGGGATTCATTGGTTTGCAATCTATTTTAAAAATAGGGAAAGAATGTACTATTTTGACTCACTCGGCGCTCAGCCCTGGAATGATTCTGTGGTTGTGCAGTTTATCGCGCAATTACGTGTACCTGAGATTGTGTGGAACCCGTATCGCTTTCAAGGATATTATAGCGACACGTGCTGGATGTACGCCCTCTCATTTCTCATGTACATGTCAAGTGGGAAGGGATTTATAAATTTTTAAAAATTATTTGACTTGTGCAACACTGAAATGAACGATAAAAATGTATGCAGACAGACAAAAAAAAGTTTCTCATATGTTAGCACCCGCTGTATTGTGTAAATGTGTATATCTATATTGTGTAAAGGCCTATTTATAGCCATTAACACTTATCATCCATATCATTTATTCCCCTTAGCATGACTTAGCATCCATATCATTTATTCCCCTTTCATCAAAATGAAAAGTAGTTATAACACGATCAAGTTCCGCATCGGTCCTATAAAGTTAAGTAAATTAAAGAGCTACAATAAGAGAAAATGCCACGAATTTAAAAAATTATAATCAAAAGCAGATAATTCTTAAAAGTTTTGGTAATTTAAAAATCCTACTGCGGTGCTCTCTTTAAATTATCGAGAAAATTTTATTAAAGCTCCCCCATATATATATATATATATATATATATATATATATATATATATATGCCGAAATAATCACGATGGAAACAGACAATAAGTACAAATATAGTGGGATTAAATTTTTACGTTGTAGAAAAATTCAGAATAAAGCTAGGTTAGACTAACAGCAAATTGTAACCATAAGCAGATATCCTGACAGTTTTCGAGTGCTAAGACATCGTCTGCCTGCAACGGGACTCGAGCCCGCTTGCAATTCTTAATAGTTTTAATATTTCTAAAATCCTATCTATAGAACTTTCTATAAATTTTTAAATTATCGAGTAACATACAAATAAAAACACCATATATATATATATACCGAGAATAAACACAAACTATTTTTCAAAACAATTATTATGGCACTTATAAGCCAATTAACACTGAATGGAACGATAGTAGGATATATTATGTCCCGGTTAGGTTATATTATTATAAACGAGAAAGAGTCCTGGCCGATATATATATATATATTATGTCCCGGTTAGGATATATTATTATAAACGATAGTAGGATATATTATGTCCCGGTTAGGTTATATTGTTATAAACGAGAAAGAGTCCTGGCCGATATATATATATATTATGTCCCGGTTAGATTATATTGTTATAAACGAGAAAGAGTCCTGGGATTAATTTTTTCTTTGTAGGAAAACTCAGAATAAAGCTAGGTTAGGCACTTATAAGTTAACACTGAATGAACCGCAGAATATAATCACAAATTAATTACTTACATTTTAATATCGTCTTCATTGAACGGTTGTTGCATTTCGTCACAATTTTCCGTAACAATCTGCGTAAATAAAAGTTCATTCCGATCTGCAGCGTTGAAAATTAGACGCGTTGCTTGAGCATAAAAATCTTGATCTTCAAACAGTTCGGGGGAGTCGTACAGCTGGCTCATGGTTGGTATTTCAAAAACACTAAGCAAGAAAAATCAATGAACTGAGGCTCTGAGATGAAAGGGCTCCCTTTTATAAAGGGGGCTTATGACCAACCCACAACGCACAAACGCTAGCTTCCTATTGGCTATCAGTGAAATTTGGGCGACACTTGACGCGTAGGCATGCATAGCGGCCAAACAGAGGTCCTGGGCTCCGCCCACAGGGCTGTGATTGGCTGCCCCGTGAAATCTGGCGCGTGTTAGATATTCCCATTCGTGGAGAAACGAGAAACGCTTTGTTTTTTTTATCTTGTATTCGACCAGAGAGAGAGAGAGAGAGAGAGAGAGAAACGGTTTATGATGCCCTATCTTGAAACATAAAAGTGGAAGATAGTTAATTACCCATGAAGAAAACCGCTGTAAAATTTATTGTATCGTATAAGAATTCCACGATACAATAAATAAATTTAAAAATAACAGATGCGTGCTGGTTGCGGGTCATTACCCCAAAGTTTACGATCTCGAGCAGTTCGCTGATTAATATATATATATATATATATATATATTAAGGTGTCCCAAACTCATAGGGGGCCAAATTTGTTTCGGGATACAAATCCGCTCGTGTTGCGCTCTTTTGATGTTTCCCATTAGAAGTCTTCCTGTAAAATTTCAGAGAGATCGAAGGAAATTTAAAGGTTCCGAACTTTGAACACTTTATTTCTCCTCTTAACTGAAAGGCAAATTAACTGAAATATTTCTCTCAAAAGTTCCATCACAAAGATGATTATACAAAATAAACATGTATTTTAATCTTAACACACAAACAACAATTTCAAAGCATCACATTTATGCATTTTAACTAAACACGTGTTTCATGAGATCCGTTTTTGTTCCCTTCCGGCTCACATTCCGTCGGTGTGAGTGGACAGTTCGAAGGAGGAACTGGAGGTCTTCTTCATCACGGCACAGAGGTTTGCTTGTGTATTTCTCAATGAGGGCGATGCCTCGCTCTGCTGCATCATTGACCACCATCAGTTCTGCAGCTCGGCTCTTTGCCAGACGGTAGTTTTCGCCAGTAGGCCATGTTTCAGGGTCTTTGGTGAGGAACGTGGGCTCAACTTGGAGAAACTGGAAGAGTGTGGTGGATCGACTCGTCACCCACGGACTTAAACGGCCATCCACTTGCAGTCCCTTGCCTTGGACCCGTTTGAGTCCTTTCCCAGGGCGCTTTTTCAGGTTAGCCGTCATGTTACGCTTTTCATTGTCGTCAACTCTGTCATCAAACAGTGCAAGACAGATTAAGTCCTCCGAAATATACTACAGATGACGGAGCACAGCCCGGTAAGCTGTGTTTCCAACGTCCTTGTCAGGGTAACCTACAAGAAGATTGCACAGCCTAACGTCATTTTTGGGAGATTTGATGGCGATGGGAGCCTCGTGCCAGTGACGCACGTATACAAGGCTCACGAAGAGAGCCATACGGCGAACCCCTTGCAGTTCTTGGAGACGAAGTTCGGAGAACTGGGACTGCAGTAATGCTATTTTCAGGCAGCAAATAGCTTTGGCAATCCATCTGGCCTGATGGTAAGCCCCTGGAGGCCGAAGCTTGTAACGTCCTACGTCGTCTCCGAGGTACAAGAGGCTCAGTCGAAGAAGTTCTTCATAATCCTCTCGAGGATGATTACCACTTCTTAGGGCATCGCGGAGATAGTCTATTACCTCAAGTCGCATTTGTGAAAGGCAAGCATTGTCATTTATGAAGGCTTTAGCCACCTCGTCCTTGTCAAATGCATCCAACTGACAGTGGTTCATTGATGGCCAGGCCTCCGTGAATCTCCTGAAAAGTGGGATTTGAGGACTTGGTGGTGTTCCTAGGCACACGACGAAGACATCCTTGAGAATCACTTCGTGAACGTGATGACGGCAAGCAAACCATAAAAGAGATCTTCCCAATGCCGCCTTCCAAACGCGCACACGCACCTTGCACTATCCCTGTGTTTGATGCCGTCGTGTCAAACACCATGCTTATGATCTTGTCCTCAATTCCGACTAGGGTGAGCGCTTGATGGACTGCGCTTGCCATTTGTTGTCCTGTGCCGTCTATTATTTTCGGTGCTCCTAATAGCTCTTCCACACCATCCCCAGTCACCACAACAGCAATCCGATCGACTGACTTACCCTCCTGTTCGATGTCAGTGAGTATCTTTGTGTCCCAGTGGATCTGCAGTCGAGGTGGAAGCTGCTCGAGGTGGCCAATAACATTGGTCCCTATCATTGTACGGGCCTTTTGTCGGAAGCGGTGAACCGTGCTCTTTGATGGAACACTGTCAGGACCGAGAGCTAGGGATTTTGCAGTCGCAGCAAACGCTGATGTTGCCTGTCGAACAGAAAGGCCCTCGCGATCCCAAGTTGCTGACAGGTCAAAATCACTCAGACTTTCTTTTAGTCTGTCATGTTTGGGAGCTTTCGAAGGTTAAGTCCACAAGTGACGGCTTCGTTTCCACTGTCAGCTGACGATGTGCTAGAACTGCTGTCGGTAGCCTCTTCTGTGACTCCTACAGCTAGAGCCTCCTCCGTTTGACGCCGGTGTGCCGCTCAAGAGCTCTTTCCCTTTCCTGTCTTTTCATTGTGGCTGCATTATATTTTCATCTTCACCTCCCTTGTACCTCGTTATGTCGATCTGCCCTTTGGGAAATGAGGAATTCCTTGTTTTCAAGAGGATATCTCCCCGATCCAGAACGTCTGAGCGGGGACATCAAAATATCCTCCATATCAGCCAAGAATACATCCCGCTGCATATTGTAAGTCGTTCCAGTCTTGTTCTTGTTTTTATGCAAATTTCGATACTCTGAACCAAGCTTTCAGTTTAGTCGAGGCATGAACGGAGTTGTTGCCAAATTCGAGTTGGCTCTAGCCTGATTTCTAATACAGCCGATATTACAGCCTTGACACTGTTGGAATCTGTCTTCTTTTGGTCGCGTGATGGTAGAAGAAAAGGAGCAACACGTCCATATTACTTGGTAATCGAGATTTAGCCAGCTCTGCTATCGGAGACCTCTCAGAAGCCACAACTTGATGTTTGATCTTGTCAACGCCATAATGATCAATTCTGAAAACCAAAAAAAGTCATCAAACGTCGGGACCTCTAAAATCATCTGATCGAGTTGAAAATCACACAGCCAATGCTTTAGCCCAAACCACATCCGGACATGACACGAGTGGTCAGGTCGTGTTAAGAAAAGAAAATTGGACACCCTAATATATATATATATATATATAATATATATGCGAGAGATAGAGATAGAGCGAGAGATTTGTACGTATGTACCTTTGCTTTCGGTATAATAAATAAATTATAAAAAATAACAAAGATGTGTAATGTAGCGTTTCAATAAACACCAAAGTTATGATGTCGAGAGAATGGAAATAAGATTCCATTTAACTCTTCCATTGCTTCCGACCGAATTGCTCATTCTGACCTTTTCACAAAGACTCGTTTAATTATAGCTATTTAAAACTCGACCTTCTCATGGTTCGCATGCTGACCCGACGCTGGGCTGTATAATTTAATGATGCGTACCTTATCTCGAATTTGGAAACCAGAAAACGGCAATAAAGAATTAGATAAAACAACATATATATATATATATATATATATATATATATATGAGAGAGAAGTTCAGAATGGAAGTGAGGGGTGTTTATAGCCCTTAATTAATTTTTTGTTGTAAAACATGTTTCAAATTTTATTTTTAAAGGATAATCTTTAACTAGGCTTGTGTGTATATATACGGGTGGGCCGAAAGTCTGGATCCATAGGAAAATATTTATTTTAATACATAAATTACAACAAATGGCAAATCCTTAAAATGAATATCAACTTTTAACTGTAAATGCGTATCCGTGATACTGTACAGTAGTTCGTACTCCAGTATAAATACTCAAATACTTTTTTTATTTCAGCCCAGAAATGGCTTCGAATCTAACAACAGAAGACCGGGTAGAACTTGTGTTCATGTACGCAAGACAGGGCGCTACACACAGAGAAGTTGCTACCGAATTCAATAGAAATCATCCTGATAAGCATCCAGTAACACATGCGACTGTTGGCAAGTTGTTTAAACGTTTCAAAGAAACAGGAAGTGTACATGATCGACGGCGTTCTGGTCGTCCAAAAACTGCAACTGATGAAAATACCTCTGCAATAGTATGTGAAACTTTAACGAATAGTCCAGTAAAGTCGACAAGAAGATTATCAAATGAAACACGCATCTCGAGAACGTCAATTCGAAGAATTATTAAAAGTCATAAATTCCATCCCTAAGTGTCTCGATGTCAGAGGCCGCCAGTTTTGAGCATTTGTTATAATTTGTTGTTTATACTGGAGTACGAACCACTGTACAGTATCACGGATACGCATTTACGAGTTAAAGTTGATATTCATTTTAAGTATTTACCATTTGTTGTAATTTATGTATTAAAATAAATATTTCCTATGGATCCAGACTTTCGGCCCACCCTGTATATATATATATATATATATGAGAGAGAAGTTCAGAATAAGTCCATACATTTCTCGTATTAAATTTTTGTTTTTTAGAAAGACAAGGAAAACGCTGAATATCAGAGATATATTCGGTACAACTCGCTATGTTTGAGCGAAACGCAAAACTGCGAGTCAATTGCTCGTGACGTTTAATCTTTATGATGTCTATGATCTCGAAATAAACTCCTGCGGAAAAAGGTTATTTATTGGAATTTTAAATCGATATTATCTATCGCTTCCGTCAAACTCCACAATTTTCAGAACGATGTTTAATATATATATATATATATATATATATATATATATTTATGATCACGTGAAATTGCATTAATTAATTCACTCTCCGGCTAACTTAAATCGAATATTACGGTCTTTTTCATCTGTAACTTCTGCAAGTTAAAACAGGACAAATGGTACGCGTAGCATTAAAATGTGGTGCACAAATGAATAAATAGAAAGGAAATATGATAAAGGAGGGAAATGAAGAGAAGAAAGGTGAAAGCGATATAAGAAAACATCTTCCTAAACATTTCCTAATTAAACAATGTAAATAGCTGAACAATAGGACATAAATATTTATGGAAAAAATTATATATATATATATATATATATATATATATATATATATATATATATAATTTTTTCCATAAATATTTATGTCCTATTGTTCAGCTATTTACATTGTTTAATTAGGAAATGTTTAGGAAGATGTTTTCTTATATCGCTTTCACCTTTCTTCTCTTCATTTCCCTCCTTTATCATATTTCCTTTCTATTTATTCATTTGTGCACCACATTTTAATGCTACGCGTACCATTTGTCCTGTTTTAACTTGCAGAAGTTACAGATGAAAAAGACCGTAATATTCGATTTAAGTTAGCCGGAGAGTGAATTAATTAATGCAATTTCACGTGATCATAAATTTTGTGTACGCTTCTTTTACCAGTTTTCAGAATGTTTTAGATGAACTTTTTTCCGAAATTGTACATATATAAGTTCGCCTTTGCTTTCGATGGTTTCCACCCGAATTGTTCATTCTGGCGAAGGTCAAGCTTTACACTTCACCTTAGACCTACTTTTAAACGGAGAAATATATATATATATATATATATATATATATATATATATATATATATGAGAGAGAGAGGGAAATAAACAAACAGATAAACAACATGATCGAGTGTTCCAATACAGTTTAACGGGATCCCCTGGTTGCCCATTTATCTACCAACCGTGGAAGGATGTTTACACTCCACCTTAGACCTACAGTTTAACACGGATCATTAGGTCACCCTGGCTACCAACCGCGGAAGGACGCGCCGCCGCCGGGTCTCGAGCCCGACGCACATAATCGTGTGTGCGTAAAGACGGTTGTGTACGTGCCAAAACGAAGTATACACTATGCCAACCGGCTGATATGCGTGGAGGCACTGGCTGATTAAGCCGACTGGCTGATTTGGGGCTTATAAGACAACGGCCGCTCGGCTGAAGTCTTAATATGCGCTTGGCTCCTGTCAAGCGAACACCTCTCCTCCTCTCTCTCTCTCCTTCTCCTCTCTTAGGTTAGGTATACCTCTTTTGGGGGTGAGGCCATCCCTTTTTCTCCCCCAAAGAGGTCTCCCCCAGCGAGAGTTCATTGCAACTTGGGGGATAACTCCGCCTCCAAGTTGCATAACCCCTTGGTGCTCTGGCAGCAACCCCCTCCCCCTTTTGGGGGTGCCTTGCGACAGGGGGGTTTGCACTGGCACTGTGGGGGTGACTTGCAACAAGGGGGGTTGGCAATGGTGCCAACATTTCCTTTGCAACATTGATCAACATTTGCAATTGCATTGCACTCTCTCCTTTTGCACCTATACTACTGGGACAGGTCCATGGGTCACCAGCTGTCGACCACTGCTATAGAGGAATGGACGAGAATAAGATGTGTTCATCCTTTTGGATTTGTGTGCTTTTTTATTCTCGTTTTTTATCCCCTTTTTCTTTCTCATGCAAGGGTTTGCAAGTTCTTTCTATTATTTACCTTTGGTTAAGATCCAACTGGCTTTAGGTCTACCACTGGTAATAATAACTAATCTTACATCATGTCGAGCTCAGCGAAACATACAGTGTGATGTAGAGTAAGGCAGAGATTCTGTATGCGCCCAAATTCAGCATGAACTCGTGGCGTAGGACATACAAATAACATTTTATATTCAGGTCATTTGTGGAGTGGAGGGAGTACGAGACGGGAGGTGTTCCTTTAGTTTAGGTATTGGTTTGAATTAGAATTTACTGGGCTTACAATTTGTTTTGTCCTCTCGCAAATCTGCGTTTTATTTGCAGCTGTTTTTGCATGTTTGCTTATTGAAAAACGTAATGACTAGTTGAAATAACACTACTTTACATCTGATATAAAGAGATATTCTAGTCTATCAGAGTCAATTCCTGTACAGCATCATTACTGCCACCAATGGGCTTCAGTTCTGGTAAAATTGAGGTTCTCTTTGTAAGTGGTGCTGGAGACTGGTGTTAGGCAACATTGCAGTAAAAGTATTATTTAGTTTGCGAAATTTCTTTACTGTAAGAATAATTACACCATTTCTCGATACAAAAGAAAAATGAACGCTAATTATACTGAGTATGAGCTTCCATACATTTTGTTTCCTTCCGCAGGTTTTGAAGATGAAGTTTTGCAAACCTTTCCTCTTGGTTCATTCCCAGTAGATGTATGGATCATAAAAAAACACTTTAATAAGACTCCATTTTATCCACCAAAAACTTTTGACTTCAAATTTATCGAAAGGTACGAGATATAATATTAGAAATTATCTTGTATAATTTTGTATTCCAAGAACATTAAACAATAAACACTTCCGATGAATAACAGAATTAAAACCTTGAATATTTATTACGGAAAATTAAGAGTTGTGTACAGTCGGTTATCAAAGTCGGGAGATACCTTGGTCATACCATGCGACCAGTATATCCCGACTTTTAAAAGGCATAAAATTTATTAATTGGTAATATTCTATTTTTCTTTGGATAGTGTTGGATATTTTGTAACAGTAATAAAATTTCAAAAACAAGTCTCATTCATTACTAACTAATTTTTTTAGAAATTATATGTTTGACGTCGAACTTTTTCCTAGACTTTAGCCTACATACAATACAAAATCCTTCAAAATATTTCAGTGCTGATTTTAATCACTTTAATTTAAATAGACAAACTGAATTTACATTCATAATAATTAATATTAATATAGTATAGCCACTTAATTATGTAAATTATAATTAAGATAAGCAAATTAAGAGTCAGTAAAATTTTTCCAACAGATTCGCAACCCATGGTTACGTATTCTTTGCCATCGGTTACGAAAACATGGATTATATCATGATCAACAAAACGTCTCGAATTTATGAAAAAGCAATGAGAAAAAGGCCTCAGAGGTGGTCACATTTAGTAGCACCTTTTACTATCGTGTACCCAACGAAAAGTAGGAATATTTCTTCAAAATAATGACAGATTGTCCAATATTTAAAAACTGCAATTCAACATAAAATTATTTCAGATTCAATTATGAAATGAAAGATTTTAATCCATTAGTAGGAGAACATGTTAAAATATTAGGAATTCATTAAATATACGTAGTAATAAAACATACAGGGCTTACACAAAGTCCTTTCCCGATTATAAACTTTAATTACGTGAAATCCAAAGAAGACGCAGTAATACTTTGTTTTTCATGTTGTTGCATAACACATCACGTTTATTATGTTTCTCATTAAAACTCAACATGTGCGCCGTTAGTTACACGTAGGACATCCAAGCGAAATTCGAGTTCATGCCATACGTTTGTTGGCGTATCTCTCGTGACACTGTTGATGGCATCGTAAATCCTCGCACGAAGAGCGTCAGTGTCAGTAATAGGAGTATGGTACGCATAATCCTTTACATGTTCCCACAGGAAGAAGTCCAGGGGTGTGATATCGGGATCGTGGAGGCCATGGCACCGGCCCGTCGCGCCCAAGCCATCTTCCCGGAAAAGTGGTGTTCAAGAACTTACGCACTAACAAACCCCAGTGTAGAGGCGCACCATCTTGCTGTAAAATGATGGATGGATGAAGGTCTTCCATCTGCGGGACTAATCAAAGTAATCACGGATTTTGACTCCACAAACCAAACAACACATTTTGCTTTCTCCTACAGAGTTGCCATTTTGTTTCGGTCAATCACCAATGGCTCCCAATCAGGCACAACAGGATCTGCAAATAAGAGAAAAAACTTGATGTGTTATGCAACAACATGTAAAACAAAGCATTCCTGGGTTAATATGGTTTTAGCACATGACCTGGACTTTGTGATGACAATAGGTTTTTCTTACGTAGAATTTAAATCTATCTGAATCTATTTTCTTCTACGGTATTTCTTGTGCAAATTGATATTAACGGAGATATAAGCAACCTAACCAAACAACCTAACCAACTAACCTAACGCCAACCTTACCAATCGTCAAGGGCGTACAGTTGACCTAACCGAGCATTCAATTAACCTAACTGGGCATTCAGTAATTCATTTGCACAAGAAATGAAGGCCAGATCTGAATAAAACCCATTCCTGTGTCTTCTTTGGATTTCATGTAATTATTAAAGTTCATAATCGGGAAAGGACATTGTGTACACCCTATATAATAGTAAATATGTGTTTGTAGTACAGTATTTACAAATAATAACTTTTATAGTTTCCCATTAAAAGTATACCCTAAAAATAAAGAAAACATAATTAAGAGGGGGGACATGGGTAAATAACATTAATATTGCCACTACCGTAAATGGTTTACAGTTACACTCGATATATCTACATTATTATTATTATTATTATTATTATTATAATTATTATTATTAATTAATTAACTGAAAGATAATTAATATGAATTACATACATCTCCAACTTTGATGATGTAGTATAGGTATAAATTTTACATTCATTCTTCAACATATTAAAATATTCAAAGGCATTCTGCACTATCCTCATAACTTATATATATATATATATATATATATATATATATATATATATATATATATTGTGTGTATATGTGTGTGTGTGTGTGTGTGTGTGTGTGTTTTAACATCCTTTGCAATAGCAAAAGTCATGTGATGGAGGAGAACTACAGTTTTATGTGGATCCAAACCACAAGTCGCTACATCATCTCAACGCAGTGGACGGCCACCCACCCAACTAATGAACAGACCCAGTGTCGTTAACCTCGCTGAGCTAATGGGAAGAGGTGTTGTGATGTGGTTGTGACTTGACCCATATATCAATGATAATATACCAAAACACTGTAAGCGTCACTACGCCGATTTTTTTTTCCCTTCAATTCGTACAAAGAATTAGACTCTACTTGCGTTTCTTTCCTATCAGAACAATTAGGTTTCAAACGCTCGTATAAACATTCCCTTCATTAGAAAGCTCCTGTTAGGTCGAGGAAACGAGATAAAACGACTCCAGTGGACAAAATCTCACAAAGATGGTTCAGAAGATTCAGGGAAAAAGATACTTTAGAATAATGGAATTGTATGTGTGCATTATATAGATTTCACAGCAAGGAATGTGTAGAAGAGGTCACGGAGAAACGTTCTTAGACCAATGTGTTGTTAAAGGCATGGATACAAGGCATGGATACAATAAGGCTGGATACTTTATTCAAATTGTAGGAAACCTAGCAAAAGAATAATTGCGCAGCACCCTTCAGTACTAACATCCTTCAGTACCTTCAGGAACTTAAAATACTGAAGAAGACCTTATTTAAAACAGGGGACATTGTCTCCGAGAATCTGATGCAATGTGAATTCCGGTATAATCCCGATAAAGGTCCTAAATACAGTGCTAACATCAATAAATAATATTTAGCTTATAAGGAATCAGGTAAATTACTAACTGTGATGGAGTGGCCCCTCAGTCTCTAGATTTAAATCCATCGAGTTGATCCGGGATAGGTTAGAAAGGAGAGTAAGGGCATAGTTTCGAACAAACGCAAAACATCTACGGAATTTTGTACAAGAAGGAAATAAACGTCTTTCTGATTTTTTGAACAACTGATGAACATAATTCCGAGAACTTGTAAAGAAATCCTTTCCATGAATGTGTTTAATTTGTAGAAAAATTTTTGAAATAAAAATTTTACATTATACTGTATTCTGTTTAATTATACATCTGTGTCAAGTGTTGTGGAACATATAGTGAACAGTTTTGGAGTGTTAGAAAATCTAGAAGAGGAAGAGCCATTGTTGTCCCAAGGCGATATGATGATTAAGCTGATTGATGCAGCATTGCTTGTATATATTAAGTTAAGGTGTGTATATATATCCATGTCATAATTGTAAGGTTAGTGAAAAACTCACTTAATTTAGAGCTAGCATTTTTGGACTCTTGTGGCATCATTGTTTGGGCACTTTTGTGGCATAAGTTTTTTGGGGCATTGGCGTGTCCTTTCTACTCGTTTGTTGAATGTGACACTGACAGGGCGTGGTCTTATAGAGAGCTCTCTTGCAATTCAGTTTGGTTGTTTTGATACAAGATTGTTGCATCGTGCAATGGTGCAGGTTGTGTTGTTGCAAGGTTTAGAAAGAAAACCATAAATAGTACCCCTTTTGTTTTTTCTTAATTTTATGTTACTGAGGCCTGAAGTAAGCTCACATCGAGTCAGCAACGCTGAGGTAGGACCTAATAAGACCTCCAAGTCCGTAAGTTTGTTTTAGTCTAGCTTAACTTAGGCTATAAGTTAAAGTAGCTACTCAGAGCTTGGCCGTTCAAGGCTCAACTGGGATTCTGAACCCAATCAAAACAAAATAACATGGAGTGATGGTTTTTTTTTCTGACTTTACAGTTTACACTGCAAAGTTCCATAATTCTAATACCAGTGTGTGTGTGTGTATATATATATTATAATATATATATATATATATATATACGTAAAATTGTAGGTCCCCTCCGCCACCACGGAGGACATACACAATTACGAACACAGTTAGGTAGACCAGCCATGAGTGGATCCTAGGGTCTTTGTTGGTCTGAAACATTATAACATTATAACATTATAACATTATTTGCTGATTTTTTCTTTATTCATACAGTATCTGAAGTGGTTAGGTGGGTTTTTGTTTTTACTTCAGACGGGGCTGAGATGCATGAAAGATTTTTCAACAAGAATCTGGTTATAAACGTATAGGGTAATCAAACCAAATAAAGTTGATTGAAGATTCCTTGTCGTAACCATGACGTTTGCATGCAGAAATCTTTTATAAAATAAGTGCAGAATTTTTAGTTTTAAGGTTTCGTTGTGTACATCTCTGAAAGCAAGGTGGTTTGGCTTATAAATATTCATGAACGAATAAATCAGAAATGTTTCAGATTGTTTAACGTTTGTTCTATCTTAATTCGGATTCTCAGGGAAGGGATAAAGCAGAGCCACGTGGGGACAGAGGTTTATCACCGAGACCCGACCCCAACGGGAAGGGCAATCCAACGGATTTGGGTGTATATGCAAATGGTTGGGTTCCTCTTTCGCTGGGTCGAAAATATTTGAATTCGTTTCGCAGGATGGTGCGACTTTTGTAAGGCAGATTCGAAGACGCTTGCTAAAATTGAACCATAAAATTGGGACTTCGAATCTGTTAACTATACTTAAATGTATTTTTGGGAAGAAGGAGGGGTCTATACTCGGAAATCAGGTCCAGCTCCAATCAGGGGGTCCAGGATCCTGGGAAACGTAGTAAAGACGCCTTCTTTCCCTCTTGTATGGATAATAACCTTCTGGGAGACGGCCTTGGGAGAAACAAATGGTTTGATAGGCTTTCAGAACATTGGAAGGCGGGGTCCTTCAAAATTGTAAAGTAAATCCTAAAATTGTTAAGTAAGTTGGTAGTCGTCCTCCTTGAAATTAACTGTGGCTAAATAAACTCTATTAGACTTGTGGTGTAATCAAATTTAGAATTGAATGTATAAACTGTCTCCGGATGGAAATTAAGAACTTGTATTGCATTTCATTCGTTTACGCGGAAACTTGTGCATAAGAATTTTATTGTTAGCGACCTTAACCGAGAACTTGGTTGGATCTCAATTAATGTTAGCCAACGGACCAAGAATTTTGTGAACTTTCCATTAATTTAATTTCAAATTAAATTCTAAACGGGGTAGGTCTGTGCCCTAGTTTACGGAACCCGTCACTTTGGGGTTCGGAAGGAAGTCCCGTTATTGGGTAGATTGTCGTTTTGAAAGTTTTGGGCGGGCCGTAAATCTGCGGGCCGTAAATCTGCGGTCCGTACGCAGCACAATTGAAAGTAATTTGTCATCTGCAGTCGTAAGTAGAATAATTCTTCAAATTTCATCGTCGATTTCGACGTGTGTTGTTTTAGATACCTTGCAATATGCCTCTCTTGTTAGCTGAGGGTGAATTAACATTCAAAGTAGGCTTCTGGAAAGCCGAAGAACTTACGCCTATCAATTTAAAGGGCCATCCGTCTGGATAGGCCGAGTCATCCTGGACGAAAATAAGGAATAATTTGAAATAGAATTAAAAGGTAACGCCCAACTTAAAGGGTGTCAGTGAAGTGAATTAACGTAATTAAAAGGGTGTCCAGCACCATAAATAAATAAACGGGTTGGGCACTACATAAATGGTGTCAGAAGTTACAATAGAAATAAAGGTGCGCAGAATATAACTCAAAGAGTTGCGCACGACATAAATGGTGTCACAGAAGTGGGATCCTATTGCAAGGTATTGGTAGCAAGAGTGTAACTTTTTGTTAAAATAAATTTGCGTGACAGTAAAGCACGAACGTAGAAAGTATTTGGAACAGTAATTCTTTGAAATAATTGTAACAGTAAAAAGTGTCGCTAACAGTGATTACAGTTTTAAAGGTCTTGAAATAAAAATAAATAAACAAGCTTCGCGATGTCGGTAAAGAGCGTGGAAATAACGAATGAAGGAGAAAGTACAAGTGACATGAGTGATTCCGAACCAATGAACTTAAACGAAATAAGTACAGAAAGTTTGGAAAATTTAAAAAGGATAAATTTTGCCAACATTATTCGGTTACTCAAGGAATGCAAGGAATTAGAGAAAGAAATAAACCGAAGAGGGTCGAAACTGGAAGACCTTGTAATGATTACTCCGCAGCTGGAGTATTGGGACAACCGAAGGTCGGGGGTTGGTCCCCGAAGAATCTCTCTAGTTCCTCCTGTTACAGAAGAAGAACTTTCGACGCAGGAAAGGGTTGGATGGAGACCAGAGAACCCAGAAGACATCCCAAAGAACCCTTGCAGAAATGCACACACACAGACGAGAAAACACCGCACCGACGAAGACCGGCAGAAGAATATAGAAACCGTCGTACAGGTATTAAAGAGTACTAGCTTACCTTTGCAACGTGAACAGGCAGTAAGGGGTCCTGAGCAAACGACTTTTGGACACACAGTGGAAGGAAGTTCGCCGAAGTTTATGGGCGAACGGGCACAAGAGAACCCAGGAACCAGCCCAAACGCCGTCAGGAAGGAAAAAGGTGAGACACTCAACATAATTGCCCCAAGATTATTAAGTTCAGGTAATGCCTTGGTTCAGGCTAATCCCATAAGGAGACATATTAAAGTGGGCATACCTAAGGACGCGTTGAAGACCGTTATCCCGGAGTATGCTTGTAATTGCATCAAAGGAACATCCTTTCGGGACTATTTGATGGAATCAACCCAGTTTTCGGTAAACAACCCAAGCTTAGGACTAAGAGATGAAGAGGTCCTAAGAGAAGAAACGCCACATGACAGAAGCCGAAGACTGCAGAAACTGCAAAATCCTCCCACATCCTGGGACTACAACTCACAACATCCAGAAGAAAGAACAGCCACGAAGGAGGACAACATCAAGGATGTGGAGGTGAATGACGGATCCAAGTCCATCAAGAGAGGAGAGCCCAGAAGGAAGAACTGTGACACTGGTCACAGGAGGAATAACACAACTCAAGAATGTGACTACAACCCCATGAGAAACCAGAAGAGAAAACAAACCAAGTCAAATGAAGACAGCGACTCCAAAGAGGAAACAATGGAAGGAAGTGGCCGGAGCCAGTGCAAGATTTGTCAGCAAATGCGAAATTGGGAAGAGGCGTGCCCTCGAGCAAACCTTCGGCAGGACTGGAAGGAGAAGCCTCCCGAATAGCTTCAGAGGAAGTAGCGGCGAGTCCGTCGGCTAGGACTGATCACCCTACCAGTATTCGTCGCTCAACAAGCTTCCACCGCGCTGGACGATGGTGGAGCTTCCGTCACATTGACATAAGCTATGCACAAGAACATCGGGAGCCTTCTTTGGACAGTTGCCAACTTCTCAGTACACAGTTGCACCGGCCCCGCCCATTCATGTAAGGGGAGTAGAAGTAAGTTTGACTATGAGAAGGGGGGGGGGGTTGAAGAATTCTTTTGTGTCTGTATAATTCCAGAGGCTCAGCAAGACTTGACTATAGGCGTGTTGTTTCGGAGGATATGAAGACAAAACAAATGTAACTTTGAAGAGAAAAGAGGACAGTCACTCTGAAGGAAACAGTAACCATACAAAGAAAGGGAGTAGACAGTAAAGATAGTGCGAGGGTGACTCTGATAGAGGCAATCCCGCACGAAAAACTAAAGGCGGCCGCCGCGATTCTGACGAGGGAAGTCAGAAACCCGGGGACGTAGTTCCCTTGGACGTCTATTCTCCGCTGCACGGGATGTGCGGTGAAGCTCGGGGAAATTTAAAAATGTTACCGAGCAGGATCCCGAAGGGGAAGATAAGGTTACTGATGATCGATCAAGATGACGAAGAATACCTTGGCGAAAAAGGAGACGTCGTGGGCCTAGTGACGGAGGCAGAGCTAATAGGGAGGGTAGTCGACACGGCCGGTCGACGCTCACCCCAAATTGGAACGAATGTCACGGTGAAAGGAAGTCAAACATCGAAGAAGGACTTCGAAGAACGAGTGACATGCCTCAAGTCCTATGTCCTTGGTTGGAAATCCTTCTCCGACAAAGAAAGGAAAACCGTCGAAGAGTGGCTAAGGGATTATTCAGATGTCTTCTCACTGGATGGCGAGCCATTGGGTTATAATAACCTGATGCCAATGAAGTTGGAAACCCAGGATCATCCTCCCATCTTTAGGCGACCCTACAGGATACCTATTACACACGAGGAGGTGGTAAAGCGACAAATAGCAGAAATGCTGGATCAAGGAGTGATACAGCATAGCCGTTACCCCTGGTCGTTTCCATTGGTAATCGTGAAAAATGGGGATATGGGTTCCCCTGGACGTCTATTCTCCGCTGCATGGGATATGCGGTGAGGCTCGAGGATACTGGGAGAAGTTGTCGAGCAGAAGCCCAAAGGGAAGTTAACCCTTTCCAAGGAGGCGGTAAAGTTACTCTTGAGAAATAAAGGTGACGACTGAAGAGTATTACCTTGAAGATAAGATGACATCGGCATGGTGGTTGAGGCAACGAGAATGGGGAGGTTAGTCGGAACAGCCGTTCGATTCCTCGCCCGAAAAGAAAAATGGAACAAGTGTCACTGTGAGAAAGAGTCGAAAGTCCACAAGTGACTAAGAAGAGCTTGACACACCTCAAGACGCATGTTCACCGATGTCCGTCGCTCTCAAAAGGAAGAAGACCGACGAGGAAAAGACGGGATTAATTACTACCGTCACCGGTAGAGTGCCAGGACCACGTGATCACTAGGAATGAAGAGTGACCACAGGAGTCCAAAGTGGAAGCGATTGAAGAAAAAGTGTGGGGCCCTGAGGCTTTGTGTAGATTATAGACCTCTGAACGCCATTTGCATAAAGGACAAATACCCATTACCCATCATTGATGAAACCTTGGCCAAGCTGCACGGGACTCGTTACTTCTCGAGCATGGATTTACGCTCGGGATATTGGCAGTTGGCCATTCACGACGATAGCATCTCTAAACTGCCTTCTCCACGGGAAGCGGTCATTTCGAGTTCAGGGTGGTCCCGTTTGGGTTGTCAAATAGTCCACCGGTGTTCCAAAGAGTAATGAATTTTATTTTTCGGGAGCAACTGGACAAGGAAGTACTGATTTACTTGGATGATCTCATTGTCCTTGGAGGGTCTTTAGAAGAACATGACGAGAGGGTACGACGAGCCTTGGATAGCCTACGGCACCGCCAACTTAAAGGTCAAGTTAGAAAAATGTCAGTTATTACAATCCCAGGTGGAGTATCTAGGCCATGTGGTCACCAGGAACGGGGTGAAGCCACAGGAATCCAAAGTGGAGGCCATCAAAAACTCCCAGAGGCCAAACAACAAGACGGAACTGAAGCAATTTTTAGGCCTCGCCTCCTACTACCGAAAGTTTATAAAGGGATTCAATCAGATTGCGCGACCTCTTAATGAAGTGTCCACCAAGGAGTCTTGGAGATGGGACACTCCGCAAGAGACCGCATGGCAATCCCTCAAAGACACTCTAACAACTGACATCGTATTGGCGTACCCAAATTTTGATCAAGAGTTCATCTTGAACACGGACGCGAGTCAAGTAGCCATCGGGGGAGTACTCGCGCAGGAACAAGAAGGAATCGAGAAACCGATCCTCTTTCTCTCCAGAACACTAATGGGCGCAGAACTAAATTATTCCACCTACGAGAAAGAGCTGCTTGCAATCGTCTTTTCATTGAAGAAGGCGCGGCCCCTCATATTTGGTCAGAGGGTCATCGTCCGCTCTGACCATAAGCCGTTGAAGTGGCTTCTGAGGGAAGGACATCGAGAGCCCAATGGAAGACTAGCGCGTTGGGTTATGACACTGCAAGACTACGACGTTCTCATCGAGTACGTAAAGGGCAAACTCAACAGAGTGACCGATTGGTTGTCCCGCCCGCCTGGAGTGACTAAGGAGGTTGTGAACGTAATATACGAAAAAGCGATCATAGATCGCAAGGTAATAAGCAAACACCAGCAGAAGGACGTTGAATTAGCGGCAATTCGAACAGCCATCGAAGAAGGAAAGGCTTTCAGCTGGCCCGTATCCAAGCCCATCCAGCCGTCGAGATTCAAACTAATGAGGAACCTGCTGGTTTACGTCGATGCGAACGGAAGAGAGGTCATCGTAGTTCCTAAAAAGCTGAGAGAGCAGCTCATTTGGAACGCACACACGGACGTCGGGAGCATTCATCCGGGAGCTGCAGGGACTACAGAAATCCTACGGGACCTCTATTTTTGGCCAGGTATGGTTCAACAGGTACGGCAGGTAGTCCAAACGTGCGACACGTGCGCGCGGAACAAACAGACGCGGAAAGTGACTGTGGAAACAATGCCTTGTGTGCGAGGCCACAGTCCTTGGGGAACTTCTGCACGTGGACTTAGTTGGTCCCTTTCCTCCGACCGGGGAAGGCAGCAATTATATCCTCACGTGTGTGGACAGTTTCAGCAAGTTTACCATACTGGCAGCAATAAAGGACAAGACGGCCCGGGAGGTGGCGGACAAGTTTCATCGTTTAATACTGTGCAAACTGGGCGCCCCTTCCGCAGTAGTATCCGACCAAGGTAAGGAGTTCTGGAACGCTACCTTGCAGGAGCTCTTCCGGGTTTGGGAAGTACAACACCAACGGACCGCCGCATACCATCCCCAAAGCAACGGGAAGATCGAACGTCTGAATAAAGAGTTATGCATCAAACTCCGCATACTTTGTGAAGAAACTGGACGAGACTGGGATAAAATCCTCGACACCGTGGAGTTGTCCTTGAACATCCGAGTGCACCGAGCCACGGGATATTCTCCATTCTTCTTGATGTACGGGCGAACCCCCAACGTACCTTCAAAGCTATTTCGCATGCCACAGGAGGCGTGCGGGAGCCCGTACAACCCAGAGGAATACGCCGAAGACCGAAAGAGGAGTCTGAGCGAAATCTACCGCCGAGTGGAAGAGTTCATGCGGAGATACGAGAAGGCTAACGGAATCAAGGAATTGAAGCCGTTCGAAGAGAGGGCGCCCCATGGCTTGGTGTACATTGATTACCCACGACGGGTCTACAACACCCATTGGGTAAGTTGTGAGAATTTCGATTAGGCAGCATCCTACATCACATTGCTACGGGAATTAATTCAACCGGTAGATTCCGTGAGAGGGCAGGGACTAAAACTCACGATCTCACCCCTTGCAAGATGTTACCTGCCTGTTGAAACTCACAAGATTTCGGGCGCCTTTAGAGCCCAATCTGCGACCTTCCATCTTCTACTTATTGCTGATCGCTAGCCCTATGGGCCGCCATAGGCACCGGGGAGACAGTTGCTCCGACGAGCCGAGGCGTTGGGCCGCGATTGATGGAAAATTTTGGCCGAAGTCATAGGCCCTATGACGCGCTACTTATAAGTCAACGAGTGGTTTATAGAGGGGTCTGCTGCCGGGCTAGGATCACCCCGGCCCTACCTTTTCATAGGTGCTTTCGGCCACGGTCAAACTTCGATAGGTACCCGGGGGACGTGGACCGAGAATTAATTGAACGGCTACAGAGGCTACTTTGCGCGGCTTCTAGCTCCATTCGCAAAATTCTCCAGGTTGTCCCCGGTACACGCTTAGACTCATCGGCGATCCCATTACTCCGGGAACCCAATACGAGGCCTATCCATTAGGCCTATGGCTCTGGGGAGAAGATTAGATAAGATGTCCCCCCGCTTCCTCCTAGCCTTACAAATTCATGGAATCATAGGCTAACCGACGTGGTGCAAGGTACGGTTTTCGCGTGTTGTCGTACCCCCGAAAGACTTATCGGGTCCCCTTGACTCCGGGAACCCAATACAGCCTATCCATAGGCTTATGGCTTGGGGAGAAGAAGATTCCCCCCCTACTCCTAGCCCTATAAATGGAATCATCGGCTAATCGCCGCAGTGCAGTCGTCAATCACCTGACCAAAAAGAAATCTATCTACCATTTCATAGGTGCTTTCAGCCACGGTCAAACTTCGATAGGTACCCGGGGGACGTGGACCGAGAATTAATTGAACGGCTACAGAAGCTACTTTGCGCGGCTACTAGCTCCATTCGCAAAATTCTCCAGGTTGTCCCCGGCACACGCTTAGACTCATCGGCGATCCCATTACTCCGGGAACCCAATACGAGGCCTATCCATTAGGCCTATGGCTCTGGGAGAAGATTAGATAAGATTTCCCCCCGCTTCGTCCTAGCCTTACAAATTCACGGAATCATAGGCTAACCGACGTGGTGCAAGGTACGGTTTTCACGTGTTGTCGTACCCCGAAAGACCTATCGGGTCCCCTTGACTCCGGGAACCCAGTACAGCCTATCATTAGGCTTATGGCATGGGAGGAGAAGATTCCCCCTCGACTCCTAGCCCTAGAAATGGAATGATCAGCTAATCGACGCAGTGCACTGGGTCAATCACGTGACCGAAAAGAACACCTCCCACATCGTAGGGGATGGGGGATCTCCTGAGCCCCGGACCCCTTCGTAAATTGCTTGGAAATCTATGCTGAGGGGGAGAAACCGGTCGTTCCCCGATAGGGACATAGGTCCTATACCCGGGTAACTCACGTAACGCCAGTTTTACCCCCACGACCGGGTAGAGGCAAGTTGGAGCCCCGGTACGAGGGTCCATACATCATCATCGAACAGAAGACTCCAGTCACTTATCTCCTGCGTCACATGATCACTGGACATCAGATAGTGATCCATCGAGACCGCATCCGCCGCAGCATCGAGGCCCCATGGGACGTCGAGCGACAAGGCGGGGCTGACGGCGCAGGGGATGAGATGGGGGAAGGGCCACCGCCCCTCCTCTCTGGAGATCCTCCCTCGACACCGGAGAAACATCAACAGGGGGAAGTGAACCGGAGTGCGCTTCTTGCCCGCTGGCAGGACCGAGGGGCGGAATGGGATCCGTCAGGCGCCTCCGAGCTACTTTCTCCCCGAGAGCTTCGCCCAGGGAACGGAGGAACATCGACCCGTGGAGGTGAACCGGAGTGCACCTCCTGCCCCCTGGCAGGACCGAGTGGCGGGCAGGAGCCGCCAGGTGCTTCCGAACTACCTCCTCGCGGGGACCTTATGGGAATAGGGTCCCCCGGACAAAGCAGACAGGCTGCTTTCACAGGGCCACCGGTTGAGCGTCCGTACGTTCTTAGGCCCCGACCTCGAGTACACTACGAAGAACCCGAGGATGACTAAAACTAAATGTGTCAGTGTTAGTGTCCCAATAAAGGGGACAAATAAAATGTGTCAGTGTTAGTGTCCCAATAAAGGGGACAAGTAAATGGAAAATTTTTGTGAAAATTGGGAGTAAATTTTTGTGTAAAATTGTGAGTAAAGTGATAATACCCGACCCTAGTTAAGAAAGTTTGCATCGGAGTGCAAAATTAAAGGAGGGGAGGGATGTCGTAACCATGAAGTTTGCATGCAGAAATCTTTTATAAAATAAGTGCAGAAATTTTAGTTTTAAGGTTTCGTTGTGTACATCTCCGAAAGCAAGGTGGTTTGGCTTATAAATATTCATGAACGAATAAATCAGAAATGTTTCAGATTGTTTAACGTTTGTTCTATCTTAATTTGGATTCTTAGGGAAGGGATAAAGCAGAGCCACGTGGGGACAGAGGTTTATCACCGAGACCCGACCCCAACGGGAAGGGCAATTCAACGGATTTGGATGTATATGCAAATGGTTGGGTTCCTCTTTCGCTGGGTCGAAAATATTTGGATTCGTTTCGCAGGATGGTGCGACTTTTGTAAGGCAGATTCGAAGACGCTTGCTAAAATTGAACCATAAAATTGGGATTTCGAATCTGTTAACTATATTTAAATGTATTTTTGGGAAGAAGGAGGGGTCTATACTCGGAAATCAGGTCCAGCTCCAATCAGGGGGTCCAGGATCCTGGGAAACGTAGTAAAGACGCCTTCTTTCCCTCTTGTATGGGTAATAACCTTCTGGGACGGCCTTGGGAGAAACAAATGGTTTGATAGGCTTTCAGAACATTGGAAGGCGGGTCCTTCAAAATTGTAAAGTAAATCCTAAAATTGTTAAGTCAGTTGGTAGTCGTCCTCCTTGAAATTAACTGTGGCTAAATAAACTCTATTAGACTTGTGGTGTAATCAAATTTAGAATTGAATGTATAAACTGTCTCCGGATGGAAATTAAGAACTTGTATTGCATTTCATTCGTTTACGCGGAAACTTGTGCATAAGAATTTTATTGTTAGCGACCTTAACCGAGAACTTGGTTGGATCTCAATTAATGTTAGCCAACGGACCAAGAATTTTGTGAACTTTCCATTAATTTAATTTCAAATTAAATACTAAACGGGGTAGGTCTGTGCCCTAGTTTACGGAACCCGTCACTTTGGGGTTCGGAAGGAAGTCCCGTTATTGGGTAGATTGTCGTTTTGAAAGTTTTGGGCGGGCCGTAAATCTGCGGTCCGTACGCAGCACAATTGAAAGTAATTTGTCATCTGCAGTTGTAAGTAGAATAATTCTTCAAATTTCATCGTCGATTTCGACCACTTCATTTCTCGTTATTTGTTTTGTTGCACTAAAATATAAAGCCCCTCTATATAAATTACTTAAATTCAGATAACTGTGAACTTTTTCTTTGGATTTATAATTGGATTGTATTTTACGGAAAATTGGTAAATTTAAACGATTTAAATTCAGATAACTGTGAACTTTGTCTTTGAATTTAAAATTGGATTGCATTGTATGGAAATTGATAAATTCACTTCAGAATAAATTTCTAAATTCATGTACTGTTTCGAGTGACATTTAATAAACTTTATAAGAGGGCGTGTGTTGTTTTAGATACCTTGCAATAGGCCTCTCTTGTTAGCTGAGGGTGAATTAACATCAAAGTAGGCTTCTGGAAAGCCGAAGAACTTACGCCTATCAATTTAAAGGGCCATCCGTCTGGATAGGCCGAGTCATCCTGGACGAAAATAAGTAATAATTTGAAATAGAATTAAAAGGTAACGCCCAACTTAAAGGGTGTCAGTGAAGTGAATTAACGTAATTAAAAGGGTGTCCAGCACCATAAATAAATAAACGGGTTGGGCACTACATAAATGGTGTCAGAAGTTACAATAGAAATAAAGGTGCGCAGAATATAACTCAAAGAGTTGCGCACGACATCCTTCATTTGTCTCTCCTTTCATTAATTTTTTTAAGTTATGATTTAAAAACAAAAAAAATGTACACACAAAACAGAAAATAATCATGTGTATTGAAAAAAAAAGAGTAGTCCTCTTGGTGTTTCATACGATCAAGCCTTGTTACTATTCCGTCAATCATCTCAAGCAGTCAATGGACAATGTCACTGACTACATTGACTATTATATTTTTTCTGGTTATCTCCGACTGGAATAACATATTCCTGTAAGAAAAAAAAATCATGTTCCAGCTGTCCCAATTATGCTGAAGCCCCATGAGTAATGTAGACGGCGAGTCAAAGGAACAAAATCCTACACTGTAAAATTTAATTGATCCATACAGACCACCTACATTAAAACTTCAATTGTTCTATTTCAACTGAGTATGGAACGATTTCTTGGCAAAAAAAAAATATGGTCCATCTTTTATTCTTGGACTAATTTTGAACCAATTATATCTTCAAATCGAAATAACTGGTTCAAAATCGGTCCAGAAAGTAAAGATGTTCGAAAGGTTTTTAAGATGAACCATTCGTTTAGTCAAGAAATCGTTCCATGATTAGTTTAGCAAATAGAACAATTAAATTTTTAACCCTTTAGCAGGCGATCTTTCCTGAGAAAGGGTTAATATCAGTGGCCTGTATGCATCAATTAAGCTTTACAGTGCAGTCTAGTTACCCGTTACATTAAAACAGTCTTACAGAACAATCTTTTCAAACAACTGTAAGTCAATGGACTAGTTTCTCTTTGTTTGATCAAAATAGAAACTAGCTGAAGGTTAATTCCATATACTGAGTGATGTTAACAAAATATTGGTATATAGGACTATCAAATATGTTAACATTTTGGGGGTAATATAATCCAAAATGAATTAATTACCCTTTTCAAACGCAAAGAAATATTTAATATTTCAGAAAACAAAATGAAATGGTCTCATTTTTCATAATGTATGTACAGTATAGCATCATATATTTCACGTTAAGAAGAATTATTCCGTCACTTCATGCGTGATGATGCGCCGCGGAACAAAATGAATTTAGAAATTTAGGTTGTCATTGTTTGATCTTGGTTCAACAGATATGCTCTAAACGTCATCCTCAAATGGCCAAAACTCCCTTGTGCTTTAATCATTCGACCTTAAACAAATTTATGCCCTCCGAGTATATCCAATAAAACGTTCATCTCTCTCTCTCTCTCTCTCTCTCTCCATCCCAACTCAGCTTCCATTAATCCCTTCAGTAAATAAAATAAATGTTTTGGCTGGAGTCAGTTTTTCTAAAGCATCAAATTCTTCATTCATAAAAGCTAATCGCCTCTTTAATCTTACGCGAATACGGAAACATACGTACTGATACATACGGATACGTACGGATAACGAACCAATCGAAGAACGAACAATGGTGTCGTAATTGTAGGCGAGAAGTATCGCGTGCGAAATGATGTCAAAATCGTGTTTATTACTCTACTCTCGCCCCACCAGATGGCTAAAAGAGAGAATAGGACAAATTTCTATTTCCTGAGTTATGTGGGCGGTTAATTGTTGCCCGATGGAGTGTGTCCGATCTATGTAATTAATGGCTTTCTTTAATAATTTATGGACTAGTTACCTATATGGAAACGTCCTGTAAAAAGGAGAGAGAGAGAGAGAGAGAAAGAGAGAGAGAGAGAGAGAGAGAGAGAGAGAGAAAGAGAGGTTGATACTGCTCGTTCAAGATCCACTGAAGGTTAGCGTAAGAAGAAAGAAACTTTAAAAAAATTCTGAAATGTAATTTTAAATGCATACATACATATTTATTCAATGAGTGAAATTTAGCAAAGCATTTGGTACAGTATTCTTAAAACATTACATAAAAAGTGGTTCACTCAGTAACTGAATATATATATATATATATATATATACGCCTCGGTGGTGTATGGTTAGCGTCGCTGACTACGAATCCATCGGCCACGGGTTCGAGACCCGGTGGCAGCCGGCGCGTAGCAAAACCCAGCTGTTCATTCTTCCACACAATAAAGAAAGTGGTTGGTAGATAAATGGGTACCCTAGGTGGCCTAGTGGTTAAGACACTGGGCTGCTGATGGGGCGTGGTTCGGATTCCACGTTAAACTGTAGGTCTAAGATGGAGTGAAGAGCTTGACCTTCGTCAGAATGACAATTCGGGCGGAAGCTAACCAAAGGTGTGTGTGTGTGTGTGTGTGTATATATATAATGTATATATATATATATATATATATATATATATAAAATGCGCCTCGGTGGTATAGTGATGAGCGTCGCTGACTACGAATTCATCGGCCCCGGGATCGAGACCCGGTGACGGCAGGCGGCAAAACCCAGCTGTTCATCCTTCCACACAATTAAAAAAAAATTGTTTGGTAGATAAATGGGTACCGTACCCTGGTAGCCTAGTGATTAAGACGCTGGGCTGTTGGTGGGGCGTGGTTCGGATTCCACGTTAAACTGTAGGTCTAAGTTGGAGTGACAAGCTTGACCTTCGTCAGAATGACAATTCGGGCGGAAGCAAAACCAAAGTATCATATATATGTGTGTGTATATATATACACGTGCATCGGTCTCTTTTCACACAAAGGTCAAGCTGGTGGTCCCCATATATATATATATATATATATATATATATATATATATATATATATATATATGGGATTGAACTCAGAATCTCATTACTATCTGCAAAGCAGATAGGATCCAGCCCAAAGCTGGATCCTATCTGCTTTGCAGATAGCTGGTGAGGGAAGCTATATTTTTGGGGCTTCTTTGCGAGTGACCCGTTGCCCACGTTGGGCTAACATCATGAAAAAGAAAAAACTATAGTGTTTGTCATTAACCATTACTTATTCGGACTATAGTGGATTTGATTTTCCCAGAAGAGTTCCTTGTTCCATGCACGGTGCGTGTGTATTGTGCATCATATATGTGTGTATATATATATTATATATATATATATATATATATATATATATATATATATATATATATATATATTATATTATAATATATATATATAATAGATATATACAGTATATATATATTATATATTATATTATTATTATTTTTTAATAATAATGACAAACGTATCAATATTGCATAAACCTAACTGCGTATATACGCAATTCTGTATTACATGAAACTGAGAGGCATTGCGTATTAATGAGATTTCACTCTCTGAATGTTATTTCATATATTTAAAAGTACTTCATGATAATCAATTACCCATTTTACCTGTCACTTACCTCACACCTGGCTGGGGAACATCACTTTATCTATTGTGTTTTTTATTATTGGAAAATCGAACAGAACTTCTTTCTACTTACGGAAAATTTTCGTCATTTAATACTGTGTGTGTATATATATGTATATATATGAAAGGTGACTATTGCCTGTTTGCGTGCACATTGTAGGTTAGTCTTAATTTTCTTCATTTTTTTGTAGCTTATTCTTGACACACATACGCATGCACACGCACATTCACACACAATTGCATGCGCACATACACACACACACACACACACACACACACACACACACACACACATATATATATATATATATATATATATATATATATATATATACACGACACTCATTGAAAGCAAGTAACTCGAAAAGTGGAATAAAACCACCGGTCTAAGTGTGTATGTACCGACTGGATGGGGAAGCAAATTAAAGCACGGTGGATTTGTTCCGTAAGAGCGCTATCAATTTCTCTTTCCGGCCGATCTTCAACCTCAAACCTTTTTTTTTCCCTCTGATTCAGCATCGATCGCTTTATTATGTTTTGTTTCCTTCAATTCTTCTTCGTAATAGGCGAAACAGAGGGGTGGAAAACAGACTTCTCTCTCGGCAAACCCATCATCCATCCCATCCATCGTCCTGTTCCTCACGCAGACCTTCAAAAACCATTAGCATTTACACCTAATTTGAAAATATTGAAATGGGGACCGTATCCAATATATACACATAATATATATATATATATATATATATATATATATATATATATATATATATATACACTGTATATAATTCGTACACATTTATGTAACTGAAATCATGATAAAAAGTTTTCTTTCTTATAAGTAAGTGATAAGGAGTGCATGGGAATTCTTACAATCTGTGGATTTCCTAATAGTAGTATATATATATAGTATATATATATATATATATATATATATATATATATATATATATATATATATATGTATGTGTGTGTGTATATATATATATATGTATATGTGTGTGGTGTGTGTGTATATATATATATATTCGTTATGAATTATGTTCATATTAATGATATATAAGCATTTCATCAAACTCATTCAATAAATCGTATGGAGCACTTAGAATTGAAAGACGGTTTTTAAAATAATTTTTTAAGGTAAAATTTACAGATAGTTACCATTTATATCATTTATATAATCAAATTTTGTTTCTTGAACTGTATCAATTTGCAGATTTTCTGACAACCCTGCATATGTTTCATACACAAGTGTGTGTGTATATATATATATATATATATATGTGAATATATATATATATATATATATAGCCGAAAGGATTTAAAAGATTTGTGAACAGCTGGTGATCAACATCCATTTTCCTTTATCCTTTTGCATTTTTCGATCTAGAAAATTTTTGAGTTTTTGAGTGCACGATTGAGTTATCATTCGGGCATACACGCACACACATACACACACACACATTTCAGAAACTCGAAAACTCTCTTGAGGTCGCGCTTATATATATATATATATATATATATATATATATATATATATATATATATATATATATATATATATATACAGGGCGTCCCAAAAAAATGTATACACACTTTAACAGCTGATAGCTCAATTGATGTTTCTTTCTTTCCAAGTTAAACCCATTAGAATTAATAATGGCAGTCAGACTAAGCTTTGAACAAAGGAAATTCATTCTAAATGCTACTGGAAGTGTGAAAACGCAGTTGAAGTGCAAAGACAGTTTAGGAAGGAGTTTCAAACAGATCCACCAACGCGACTTACCATCACTCGAATTAGAGAAGTTTGAAGCCGATGGAACTGTTCAGAATGTCCACAAGAAGCATTCCGGAAGACCACGGACATCGACAAGCCCAAAAAGCAAGAAAGAGTACTGGAAACGTATCACCAAAGTCCAAGAAAATCTGTGCGGCAAGCGAGTCGTGAGGTAGGAATTTCAGAATCGTCTGTCCAACGCATTTTGAAGCGCTGTCAATGGAAAAGTTACATTCCAAGATTAGTCCATGCTATTAATGAAGATGATCCGGACCGAAGAGTGGAGTATTGCGAGTGGTACTTGGCACGATGTGGATGTGGATTGGACGAAGGGGTTTCGTAGAATACCCTCCGCGTTCACCAGACCTCACACCACTAGACTTTTTTTTATGGGGATACTTAAAAGACAAAGTCTACGCTATAAAACCTGCAACAGTCGCTGAATTGAGAGCAGCCATTGAACGAGAATGCACACAAATACCAAACGAAATGTTTCGTGATGTTTGCGATTCCATTGCTTCGCGTTATCAGCAGTGCCTGGACCAGAACGGACGTCAGTTTGAAAACAGGCGTTGACAAAACAATTAAATAATGTCTGTAGATTCTATTACATTTTGAAAATGAATGTATTTAATAAACACTGCCTTTATAATTATTTAAAGTGTGTATACATTTTTTTGGGACGCCCTGTAATATATATATATATATATATATATATATATATATATATATATATATATATATGGGATGAATTTCACAATTAAACACGTGAAATGAATGAATGCTGCAAACCCACAAGGAAAAAGGAAAACGATTCCAAGGCCATTCGTGTATTCAGAGCTACACCTCGTCAGGGAATGAAGGGAGAAGGCAAGATGCCCATAAATATATGCAACATAGCGGAAACCAAAATAAGTAGCACATACTTAACAAGAGTTAATGAGAGACAAAAGGAATTTTAACAAGATATTGTCAATTTTATACATTCCCGCACTGTTTTTGAAATTGTTTTTAAAATGAATAAATGCACATTCTAGAATATTTCTTTCTATTATATATCTGTTTTCAAAAAGCGTTTTAGAACTATCCCACTTGATGCTATGATTAAACCTATACATATGGTTAAACAAAGCATTGGAATTGTTAGCTGTTCTACACGCATATTTATGCTGTTTTACCCTAATATCTAACGTTTTACCCGTTTGGCCTATATATACTGAGTTACATTGTGTACATCCGATCGAATACACACAACCAACAACATTGTCGGGGCTATTCTTTATTAGGCGTGATTAATAGTATTATTACTTAAAGACTACATTGATGCCAATTCCTTTAAGTAAAGTCGGAAGAGATTGAAATTAACATGGTAAAGTAGACTAAGGATATTTTTACGCTCAAATTCCTTTACAGTAACATTATTATAATACCTATTCTTGGCTTTCCTGACATTTGGAGATGCTCTAATCCGTTCAAATTTGAAGTCTATCGCAAGCCTACTAATAATAACTCGTATGTGCATTTTTATTCTGACCATCATCCCTCGATTAAATCCTCTATTTTCTCTGCTATGTTTCTTAGAGCATTGAGAGTTGTCAGTCCTGAATTTTTAGATTCCGAGTTATGCAATATCATGAATATTGGTGCTAAATTATGTTATCCTATTTCATTTTTAGATAACTGTCTCAGAAAAGCCAAGAATAGGTATTATAATAATGTAACTGTAAAGGAATTTGAGCGTAAAAAATATCCTTAGCCTACTTTACCATGTTAATTTTCAATATCTTCCGACTTTACTTAAAGCAATTGGCATCAATGTAGTCTTTAAGTATAATAATACTGTTAAATCACGCCTAATAAAGAATAGCCCGGAAAATGTTGTTGGTTTTGTGTATTCGATCGGATGTACACAATGTAACTCAGTATATATAGGCCAAACGGGTAAAACGTTAGATATTAGTGTAAAACAGCATAAATATGCGTGTAGAACAGTTAATAATTCCAATGCTTTGTTTAACCATATGTATATATTTAATCATAGCATGAATTGGGATTGTTCCAAAGCGCTTGTTGAAAACAGAGATATAACAGAAAGAAATATTCTAGAATGTGCATTTATTCATTTTAAAAACAATTTAAAAAAGAGTGCGGGAATGTATAAAATTGACAATATCTTGTTAAAATTCCTTTTGCCTCTCATTAACTCTTGTTAAGTATATATGTCCTAAGTGTTTTGGTTTCCGCTACGTTGTATATATTTATGGGCATCTTGCCTTCTCTCTTCATTCCCTGACGAGGTGTAGCTCTGAATACACGAAACGCCTTGGAATCGTTTTTCTTTTTCCTTGTGGGTTTGCAGTATATATATATATATATATATATATATATAATATATATATATATACACGTAAATAGTTTTTCCTTAATTTTTTACAACAAACTCAGCCTTGGAATATAAGATTAAGTAGGTAATAAAACCAGATGGCTGTGTATATATAAACTTTATTGAATAGGAATGGTGTAAGGTTTTAAGCTCTATATTACTGTAAGGAGGCGCACGTAAAGTTTACTTGTGCTTCATTCTATAAATTTTCTAATATCAATTCAGTGTCTATAACTGATCTACGCATATACAGTAAAGTAAAGAAATCCTGAGATGAAACTCCGTTTCTCAGCGATGTTTATCGCTCATAAACTTGGCATTGTACGACAGGATTTTTTTATTCGACTGTACTTTGAGTATTTAAGAGTTTTGTTAAATGATGTAATTTATTTCGACTTAAAATTAAACAGATTTTTAAATTTCTTATTTACAGTTACAAATTTTCTCCAAGGATGAAATGGAAGACTGATATCATGATCATTGATCATATACTGTATATATTATATACTGTATATATATATATATATATTATATATATATATATATATATATATATATATATATATATATATATTATAATATATATATATATATAGTGAACCAAAAGTAGGTGGACAGTAAATGATAACGTTTATTTTGAGAATACATATTTAATTTTTTGTATACTATAATACAAAATAAAATTTAAATAAATTTAGCTATAATATTTAATATAATATAACACAAACACCATAGTTATAATGAACACCATAGTTATAATATAATATAACACAAACCGTATTCAACCTACTGTCCACCTACTTTTGGTTCACCGTGTATATACTGTTTCTTATTTAATTTATGAAACAGTTGACAATTTAAAATTAATTTCATTGTTAAAATAAGCTTCTGTGATATAAAAAGAGACTTTCAAATTAAAAAAAATTCATTATGGGAATGCATTTTCTTTTATGGAATGGGATTGGTAATTCGTATTCTGAGCTACAAATTTTATGTACCTAAATGAAATATATGTTGTATAAAGCTTACGTACAAATTTACATGCCGTATATCGAATTAATTAAGTAAAAGTTAATCCGTGTGTGTGTGTGTGTGTGTGTGTGTGTGTGTGTGTGTGTGTGTGTGTATATATATATATATATATATATACAGGTAGTCCGGGCTTAAATGGCAATAAAATAAAATATTATAAATGTATTTTATTGCCATTTAAGCCCGAACACCGTGTATATACACAGTGTGTATATATGTATATAATATGTATATATATATATATATATATGTGTATATATATATATATATATATATATATATATATATATTATATATATATATATATATATATATATATATAATTTTTTACTACTTTGCAAACCACAATATACTTAATTAAATTATACTATATGTATCTACAATATATATAAATATTCTTAAAGAGGCAATTATTGCATAGTTGCGTATGATATATATATATATTTTGATGATAAACCCGAAGGAAAGGAAACACAGAGTGGTGCTCAAGCGCTTTCGTCTAATGACATCTCGAGTGTTCCTGAGGATGTCATTAGACGAAAGCGCTTGAGCACCACTCTGTGTTTCCTTTCCTTCGTGTTTTATTCATCATAAATATTTTGCACGTGTTACTTTCGTGAAATAATTTTCAATATATATATTATATATATATATATATATATATATATATATATATATATATATAAACAGGACCACCAGAGAAAATACAAACATCCTTCAAGGTTTAATAGTACCAACGTTTCGGAATATATATATATATATATATATATATATATATATATACTGCTATGAATAAACGTAAACGGTGTTGTAAGAGCCTTTACTTTGAAAAACTGTTTTCTAAGACTGAATAATCGGATCAACGAAGAAAGCCCCCACAGCCTTCTTTAGTTAGCTTTATAATGGCTAAATAACGAAAATATCACGACCTAACCTAACCAATCGGTAAGTCAACTATACGCCCTTAACGATTGGTTAGGTTAGATCGTTATATTTTCGTTAGTTAGCCTTATAAAACTAACTAAAGAAGGCTGGGGGTGGCTTTCTTTCATTGATCCAAATAATATCTGTGGCATAATTTCGATAAACAAAACAAATAATGGTTCACACTCTGAAATATTAAGAAATTAAGAATTAAAGAAGGATTTTATCCTTAACCAGAATTATATGACTGAGTACGTGTATACATTTTTCAAATTGGCATCTATAAACTTTCACCCTTTGCCCAAGTTGTAACACTAACAGTGTACTTTGTAAAAATGTATCCTATTTTAAACCTTTAACTACTTCAACCTGTAGTTATCACTCGACACATCATTTTTTTTGTTACTAAATTTTAAGTTATCCCATTGTTTATAAACAACTTTTACAGTCTTTTACTCTTTGGTAGTTAAAGAGTCAAGGAATATCATAAAAAAGACATTAAATACAATAGAAATTTGAGTTATATATCAACAATTGACAAATTATTGCAAAGAAACTTATAAATACCTGCCATAACTCAATCCTTACTCATTTTGCTCCTAAAAATATAGAAATTTGATAAATAAAACTCACTCACCCTGAAAATCATGTAATCAACTCACTAAAATTTCTCTTTGAGAATCATGATGACTATATAAAAAAAACGAAAAAAAAAACCGAAACTAGGGGGGTTTAACATATACTTACGATTGCAATTATTTAATATCAAATTGTGAACAATATTATTCCGTTTAAAGTTTATATATATATATATATATATATATATATATATATATATATATATATATATATATAGATATATATTATATATATACACGGTGTTCAAAAAGAAACGTAATTCATTGGCGAATGCACATATCATTATAACCTACCCTTTTCTTATCTATTTTGGGTTGCGTGTCTTTTTGAACACCCTGTATATATAACTCGATAAAATTAAATAAACTATAAATCATGGATTCTTTTGTGATTTCTTAGCAGCTCACGAGTATCATATTTGTAAAAAGCAATCGCTTTAGTGTACTTGAATAAAAAGGTTGCAACAATTTTACCTATAACGATCCACATATATAGTAGTCGTCGGTAATCCGACTTAATGCGGCGATCGGAGGGTCGGAATAACCGAAAAGTCGGAAAACGGGGAGTTCCCCCTTAAGCTATCATGGTCTATCAGTTTATTACGAAATCATATTGCTGTTTTCAACACTGCCTAAAGTTACTGATTTTGATTCTAAACTATTTAATATTACTATTATGATAAAAACTATAAAATAAGTTAAAACAAGTATAAAATAAGTACAGTACTTGTAAGTGTAAACACTCACCAGATTATCTGAGCAGTCAGTCTCGCAACAATCAAGGGGTCATCATGTTCACACTAAGACAGTACTTAATTACAGTACAGTACATTATATATTCACACTTATTTTTTTATAAACAAAATACAAACAGACTATTAATCAACATCACGTCGGAATACCATCGACTTACTGTACATATACTGTATATATATATATATATATATTATATATATATATATATATATATATATATATATACTCACAACCGGCATCTAATATACAGGGTGTCCCGTAAGTCTGGACCCATAGGGAAAAATAATAAAATTACAAAATAGTCCAAAATTTATTTATAATATATTTTTTTATTATTTTTTTATTATTAATTTTTATTATTTTTTTATTATGATCTTACTCCGCTGGAGTTTTTATTTGTGGGGCACTTGAAAGCCAAAGTGTACGAGTCAAACTTCAGAACATTTTCCACCTTAAGCACGCATTGTGGAGGCGTGTCAAGAATTTCTGCGACTGTGATTCAGAAAGTGCTGTCGCAGTGGAGATTACGTCTTCAACTATGTGTGGCGACACAACGGCGGACACTTTGAACAGATTATGTAATAAATTTTTGACTATTTTGTAATTTTTTTATTTTCCCTATGGGTCCAGACCTTACGGGACACCCTGTAGTAATAATAATATAATAATAAATCATTGCTTTTTTCAATTTAAATTTAATTACAAAAATGAATGATACATACATTTTAATTGAGCTTTTCATTTACATGCAAATGATAACCAATCAAATGTAAAATTTCATATATATATAGTGCATATATATATATATTAGATAGTCATTTAAAAACAGTCTTCTGGAAACTCCATTTGTTGTCACGATAGTTATCAGTAAGAATCATGAATACTTTTTCAACCGACTCTGCGACTAAATACATCATTCGCTCTAAACATTTTATAATGCAAAATGCACTTGAGCTTCCTTCCGTTAGTTATTGGAAAAGAAGTATATTTTGCAATGCTGCTGGACTAGATATCTAAATATATGTGGGTGTACATGTTAAAATATATTCATTACGCTCATTATTACATAATTTAATGACTAGGAACTAAATGAATTTTAATTTATCATTTACATAAAATTTGAGCAATAAATAACTTGAGTTAAATCTTAATATTATATATATATATATATATATATATATATATTATATATATGTATCTACTTCTATAGAATTCTAAATATAGCTAAACGTACAAAAATTACATATTATGTATATTTGCAAAGATCCATATATCCATATTTCTAATTGAGTTATATTTTTCAGTATATTTATATGAGGTCCTCCTACGAAGAAGTGGCTAAGCGACAAAAGTAAAAACGCCACCTCCTCGTAGGAGGGCCTCATATATACTACAAATTTGATTCGACCTTTAATAGACATATAGGCCTATATTCACTCTTTTATATACCTATATATGTATAGTATATGTAAATAAACTGACCTTTAATTTTTTAATCCCTACAAATTTGTACACGGAGGAAGTAACACTAAATAGTAACTCTAACTTTAAATATATTATGTTCGGGTCATGTCTTTGGGTGTCCAAAGTGACGTGGATACCCTACCGTTGATCACTTCCTGGCGCTGAGGTGCCCAAGACAGCTCAGTGAAGGAGGGTAAGGAGCTATCGTTACCTTCAACTGGAACAGTAATAATAATAATAATAATAATAATAATAATAAACGTTATATTTCTCTTCAGATTAATATATGCATTTAGTTAAAAACCATTGTATAGAATTAGTATATAGTTAATGTTTAATGGGGCTGTTTAACTTTCTCCGCAACATTTACGGTCATATGACGATGGGGACCTACAGCTTTACGTGGGATCCCAACCACGAGTATTCCATCCACCTACTACCCAGACCCAATGTTGCTTAACTTCGCAGATCGATGGGAGAAGGTGTAACAACAATTGCCACGATGTAGCTCAAATCAATATAGTAGTAGTACACTATAAAAAATGAAGGAAAACTTTCCTAATATTTAAGTTCATGGCTCCCTCTGCCATCACATTACGCTGTAGTTATTTCTTTGAAATCATATAGAGTAATAGATTATTTAAATGTGATTTTATTTAAAAAAAAAAAAAAAAAAGGGGGGAAACTGACTAACGTCAAACTTCATTTTTCCTCAAAACTAAAATTTAATTTACTCTTTTAGGAATGTAATATTTTCGTACGAGAGAAAAATAACTATACCTTAATTTCGTGGCAGGAAAGGATCTTTAATTTGACAGTGTAATAGTGGTAAAAACAAATTTATTATTATAAACCTTCATGTTTTAATTGTAAACCTACGAGTATCTTCCCATCTGACGCTAATTACTCGTTTGATACAGGTTTTTATCTGATTCTTGACATCATTGTTCACGATAAAAGAACAAAAGTAACTTCACAAAATACTTTTTAAGGTTTTGTTTTAATATTTTCACCAGAAGATTTTGAAAAATTTGTTCGTGTTTCAGTATTTTTAAAATTTGCTGTAACAAAGGTATGATTTTTAATTGTTCCATGAAAAATTCAATTCGCGCTTTAGTTGACGTAACGAGTTTTTGACGAGTAATTCACATATGAACCTTGTTTGAAATATTAAAGAATCTAAGTCTGTATCTAATAAAGGTTGATAGCGTCAAATAAAATCAACATTCAGAATAGATAAAACAACTTTGATGCTTGAACATTGAAAAAAATCTCATCACTGACATTGATTAACTTTAGGTAACATATATACAGATATATAAACTCGTTTCACAACTTACTTCCGGGTGATGCTCCAGATTTAACGATAATTTTGTTCGTTCCTAAGCTATTCGAAGGAGATGTTCCTGGAATAATGTTCTGCTGCAGCACTGGATCAGAAGATACCAGGTCGGACAGAAAATTAATGTACCCAATCGCCAGACGAAGGGTATCAACCTTCCGAAAAAAGTTCTTTTTATAGATAGTTACAGTCTAACAACTATACACTGTAGTTGTTTCAACCCAAATTGGTGTCAAATAAAACTACAGCACAACATTCTTAAAAAGCGTAAAAAAATTACCAATTGGTATATTCTGCTTTTCTTTCGTTTTTTTAATTCTGTTTGGTGACTAATAAAATTTGAAAACAATTCGCACTTATTATTTTCTAAGTCCTTTTTTTATTTGTTTTTTATAACTTGTTTTTAGAATTATTTATTTTGTAGAAGAAAAAAATTTATGTTTTTGGAGACAGATTAATAATTAACCAGTGAGGAGGGCCAGAAACTGTCACAGTGCTCAGGCCAACTAATGCGACCCATAGCCCTACTCCTGTACTACTATTAGCATCATCATAGGGATTTAAACCCCCAACCTAAGTGTCTTTACTTCGCTAATAGAGAAACTGTGTTACTCACTCTGAGCTACGGAAAAAAGTGACATTAAAACAAGTATCGAGTGATTTTTTTTTTTAAGCATCTCACACTTTAAAAAGCTTGTATTTTTCTTTATTAGCTGAAATAAAAGCATGAAATATTTACTCTACCTTCTCTACACATGGAAAATTAGTTCCCTGGTGCAAAACGTGCGTTGTGTGATGTCTTATCAGCTCATTAACTCTCTGCACGCGAACAACAAAATTTTGCAGTACTTTGGACAGAGTATCTATTGAAATCTGAGGAATTTTTTGTTCATTTGATACTCTCAATTCTTCTATTGTGTGTGGATCCTGTTTAAACACTCTATCTTTTAAATAATCCCACAGACAAAAGTCACAGGGGTTTAGATCTGGTGATGTTGGTGGCCATGATGTTCCTTTATCATAAACCGCGGGAAATCTGTTGGACAGGACCATTCCGTCAAACGTATCGTGTAAGTATCGTGAGAGGACATCACATAGCGCATGTTTTACACTAGGAAACTAATTCCCCACGCGTAGAGAAAGTACAGTAAAAACGGCATGTTTTTATTTCAGTTAATAAAAAATTACAAACCTTTTAAAGTGTCACATGTTTAAAAATTCACCCGATATAAGAGAAAACCGTAATATAAACGCGGGGATATACGGTAGAGTTTAATAATACTTCGAAACTGCAAGTAACAAACAGAAATGAACACTGTTGGACTGTTGATACTTGCAGTTTTGAAACACGTATCTACTGTCTTTTGTTTGAATGCTGCCCGTTTTGTTTCACTTGAAATATTATTAAAGTTTACACTATATTAACTATAAATTTCAGACATAAAAATTTGAACACACTTTTGTATAAACAGGATTTGGGATATCTTATCCATATAAGTAAAACGAGCATGGATGCGTAATTATAAAATGGGAGCATCCTTGAATACAGTAAAATTTCATATCTACTCCTGTTTCTTCTCGCATTTCTATAAACTCGCCAATTAATGCAATTTCTCATATACATTCAAGCAGAGACTAAGTAATTAATATTCAATAAATAAATGTGATAAGTAATAAATAGTATACTTTGTTACATAACTAAATTATAGACATACAACTTATAATTTACTCATAATTATTTTTATTAATAATGAATAATCGATAAGAAACAGAAGTGTTTTTGTGATAACAATTAATCAAAGTTTTATAATATATATATATATGTGTGTGTGTGTGTGTGTGTGTGTGTGTGTGGAGTGGAGAGAGAGAGAGAGAGAGAGAGAGAGAGAGAGAGAGAGAGTTTAATTTTTACTGAATTAAAAATGACTTCTTCATATATTGGAAATCATTTAGAGATAGAAAAGTGTCTGCATTAAAAGTTTTTTACCTTCGAAAGCCTCTTCTCGTATGGAAGCGTCGGTATATGTGTTCTGAGACCTTCGAAGGCGTCGTTGATGGACGCCATGCGACGTCGTTCGCGCATATTCGCCGCATGACGTTGCCGTATTTGCGTCGATGGACAATGACGACGTCGACGGCGGTTTTCACGGGTAACTGACGTTATGAGAGGGGCTTCCTGCAATGGACCATGTTGAAGATACTGAGGTTATGCTCTGGGTTTATGCAGAGATACTCGTATTAAAGTTAGATACTAACGTGTATTAAGATACACTATGTATTTAGATACACTATTTTAATTCCTCGGAAAGAGTTAATTTAGATCAGTGGTTCTTAACCTTTTTATCACTGTTACCCCTAGAACTTTCCAGGGAAATTACCTCCGGAGCTATCCAGGGAAATTAGGATTACCCCATAACAAAAAATGGTCAAAATAAGACAAAAGATGATCTGAGGAATAGTTTATTTAATAAAACTGAACAAATATTTGTGACTGTAACTTGAAATTGACTCCCCGAAAAAGGCAGAATTACACCCCTGGGGGCAATTACACCCAGGTCAAGAATCACTGATTTAGATCATGTGTTTAAGCTCATTTCAAAAGCCTTATTTCTATTATGAAAATTTATGTACATCTTTAGGTCTTAGAATATAGTTAAAAATATAAAGGAATATATAATGACAGGACAACCCCTTAGTGGAAAATGAACTTTGCTTACAACTGAATTCTAAGTTTTAATTATACAGAGGCGATATTTACAATAAAATTAATGTACCACATTTAAGATTTAATTCTCTAAAATTCCAACACTTATGAAGAGAAAATAAAAGAAATTTCCCAATCTAAAGAATAACATAAATAATTTAGTTTCACCTACTCAAACGTTCAGTCAGCACCCATGGCTCAGTGGGTAACACCGATTCCCTATATAAGCATAGTGAAGAGACTGAAGTCTGGGGTTCGACGATCAACAGTGTTGGTTAATAATAATTCAGAAGTTAGCGCAATGGGCTGCACTAGTCTAGCCTGAGTGCTGTGCCAGTTTCTGGCCTTCATGACTAATTATTCTATAGTCTTTGGGCTAATAAACAAACTATTTATTTATCCATACGTTTACCTTTTGGTTGTAGCACCAATTCCACTCCTGCTCAAAAGAGTTTGTGGGTGATACCATGTTACCATTATTAAAACTGTCATTATTATTGTTGTTGTTATAATACGATTCGATGCCAATGGCTGGGTAACACTGGGTACTACTCTCCCATTCGCTGTAGTGAGCGGAAGAGTGCCAGTGTCTGTTAATTATTTCCATGTTGATGTGGTCGATGTCATGCATATCCGTTTGCAATACTTTCTGTAATGATGCAGTTAATGAAGGGAGTAAAGTACTAATGAGGTACTTATCGTATATGAACAAACGTGACTATCTTTCAGCAAAATTTCTCCACTTAATGAAATAACGTTTGAAATCCTTTAATTATATTGGCGGTAGTAAATAATTTTCAGTTAATATGGCACTGGAGGTATATTATAATCACTTGTTATAAAACAGCGATTACAAATTTTAACATTTCAGAGTTTTTAAATTTTATCTCACAGCAAAGTGATTTGTAAGTCTTTGAAATTTAAAATGCTGAGTTTCCATAAAAATAATTAAGATGACAGAATTTTATCACTTTTAAAAAAATGAGAAAAGTCACGTTAACACTTTATTCAGCTATAACTTCAGTAGAAACTATAAAACTAGTTTCAGCTAGTTCACTAGTACGGTCTGTCTACTAGAGAACTATGAGTGAGAATCTATTAATTCCTCATCACGTCACGAGAACACCAATATTATGATACGATTCGGCCACAAATTCTATCTTCATAATCTCCTATAATTTTGAGTCTATTTGGACACGTGCTCAAAAGGGGCGAGTTACGGACAGTTGCCAGTTAATAATAATTAGGCTCAATTTTGAAAAGAGAAATTTCATGTAGTAAAAATAAAAAATGCGCCTTAGAATTACATTTTCCATTATATATATATATATTGCTTAAGCATTCATTAGGAAGTCTGAGTGGTGAAACTTTTAAAATTTAGATTTTAATATTTTTATTTTCCTTGTATCTCTCTCTCTCTCTCTCTCCCTATATATATATATATATATATATATATATGGGATGAATTTCACAATTAAACACGTGAAATGAATGAATGATGTAAACCCACAAGGAAAAGGAAAAATGATTTCTAGGTCTTTCGTGTATTCAGAAGTTCACCTCGTCAGGAATTCCCTGACGTCATTCCCTGACGAGGTGTACTTCTGAATACACGAAAGGCCTTGGAATCATTTTTCCTTTTTTTCCTTGTGGATTATATCATATATATATAATATGAATATATATAACCTTTGGTTAGCTTCCGCCCGAATTGTTCATTCTGACGAAGGTCAAGCTTTTCACTCCACCTTAGACTTACAGTTTAACGTGGAATCCGAACCACGCCCCATCAGCAGCCCAGCGTCTTAACCACTAGGCCTCCTAGGGTACCCATTTATCTACCAACCACTTTCCTTTATTGTGTGGAAGGATGAACACTGGGTTTTTGCTGCGCGCACGGCTTGCCGTCGGGTCTCGAACCCGGGGCCGATGGATTCGTAGTCAGCGACGCTAACCACTACAACCACCGAGGCGTGTATATATATATATATATATATATATATAGAGAGAGAGAGAGAGAGAGAGAGAGAGAGAGAGATACAATGAAAATAAAGTAGATAAATCGAAATTTTAAAAAATTCTTAAAATTTAAAAATTTTTTAGCGCCACACTTCCAAATGGTTGCTTAAACTATATATATAATATATATATATATATATATATATATATATATGTGTGTGTGTGTGTGTGTGTGTGTGTGTGTATCAGCACAACATCTGATCTAAAGGCGAGTGTGGATTACCTGATTATACCTGGAAAACTTTTCACCGTAATTCCCTTGTTCATCTGATTGAAACTTGATTTATAGGTGTAGCATCTACTCCATTCTTCTGTATCTCCCTGTCTCTTCTAGTTTCCCTATCTCCCTGTCTCCCTGTCTCCCATTAGAGAACTTTAGAGAGGGTTGGTCACACACTTAAGCCGATCCTTTGAAACGATAGAGCCATATGTCATTTTTCCAGAGTCCTTCTTTAGCGTTAATTAATGTGTCAACTTTGGATTCGTCGTTTGAAGGATGTTCAATGTTCGAGTGTGAAATGGATGTCAGCGAAAATTTTATTCATAAGGAAGGAATCAATGCAAAATGTTTTTATTGTGCAAAGAGGAGAAACGATTGTAGGAAGACTTTATGTGTGTATATATATATATATATATATATATATATATATATATATATATATATATATATATATATATATATACAATGCGTGTGTCATTGTGTGTGAATGTGTTTGTGGTGTGGTTATTTTATATATATATATATATATATATATATATATATATATATATATATATATATGCCCGTAAGCAATGCAGGCGCATGAGAATAGTGTTTGCTCCTTCCACGCCAAAACTCTCGCGAACCGTAACTCACCTCATCGGAGCCTGTTATCCGCCAGACAAAACGAGAAAACTGTAGGAGAACCCGCGATTAAAACCTCAACAGCCGCGAGGAAACCGCAGATCGAATGCCGATAGAGTTGAAAAGCTAAAGAAAGGCAAGGGAAAAAGGTCCTTAAGGCGATTCTGTGATATGCGTTAAATAGCTCTCAATTGGCAGATACATAACGAAGATAGATTTAATTCTAAACTGATGATGGGGCAAGATAGAGGGATGAGCGGTCAATAAAGCTTCAAAGCGTCATCGTTCCACTTTTCAACAATTGCGTGTGACTATGTTATATAGAAAAGTACCGGAGAGGATAATAAGAATATATATATATATATATATATATATATATTATTATATAATATATATATATATATATATATATATATATATATATATATATATATATATATATATATATATAATATATATATATATATGATACACACAGACCGTGCATGGAACAAGGAACTCTTCTGGGATAATTAAATCCACTATAGTCCGAATAAGTAATGGTAAATGACAAATACCATAGTTTTTCTTTTTCATGATGCAAGCCCGACGTGGGCAACGGGTCTCTATGGTATTTGTCATTTACCATTACTTATTCGGACTATAGTGGATTTAATTATCCAGAAGTGTTCCTTGTTCCATGCACGGTCTGTGTGTATCATAAAAAACTCAGGGAACCATTCTGAGTTCATTCCCATATATATATATATATATATATATATATATAGTTTACCTTTGGTTTTATACCTTTGGTTAGCTTCCGCCCGAACTGATCATGATGAGTCATGCATCCGTCCCTATAGAGCCAGGAGTGTTTGCAATGCAAACTAACGACAAGACGCAGATGACTGTGACCTGACCACACATTGATTATATCACGGCGCATCTTTGCTTCCACTGGTGATAAACCACTTACGGAAACCTTGTCAGTACATTGACTCGCTATGTACTTTGCAATGATATTGTGGACTGTACCTACCCTGTATATGCGTATAGGCAGAGAGGTGCTTTGTGTAAAACAGTGAAACCTTTCTTGAACTTTATCTGTTGAGATGTCTTGCATATATATATATATATATATATATATATATATATATATATATATATATATTATATATATATATATATATATATAACCAACACGGGTTTCGGTCAGGCAGATCATGCCTATCACAACTAATGGAACACCACTACAACAACATTATTGATTCACTTGAAAGTAATGAAAACTATGATGTACTATACACAGACTTTGCTAAAGCGTTCGACAAGTGTGACCACGGAATCATAATACATAAACTGAAATATATGGGAATAACAGGAAAAGTAGGGAAATGGATATATAATTTCCTTAGTGAGCGGCGGCAAGTCGTTACAGTACAAGGAGTATCCTCATCAGAATCAGAGGTCCTCAGCTCAGTACCACAAGAAAGAGTATTAGCTCCACTACTCTTCATAATCATGCTAACTGACGTAGATGAGGACGTTACCAGAGACAGCACAGTAACATCCTTTGCGGATGACACAAAGATCAGTAGAAAAATAAGAAACCCAGAAGACATAGGATCTCTACAAACCGACATAAACAGAATCTACAAGTGGACGGAAGACAACAATATGAAGTTTAACACCGAGAAATTTCAGCTATTACGGTACGGAAAAAGAAAAGACCTAAAATCCATGGAATATTATACCCCAAATGGACAGGAAATTCAGAGAAATTCCAGAGCAAAAGATTTAGGGGTTGTAATGACAGATGATGCGAAATTTGGAACACAAAATAAGATAGCAGTAAACAGAGCAAAGAGAATAACCGGTCAGATATTGAGAACCTTTAAACGAAGGGATAGGAATGTAATGATTCCTCTACTGAAAACACTAATAATACCCAAATTGGATTACTGCTCGGTCCTAACATCCCCATATAAAAAGAAGACATTAGACAGCTGGAAGGGATCCAGAGAAGCTTCACAGCCAAGATCAATGGGTGCAAAGAACTAAATTACTGGGAAAGGTTACACGAACTAGCCCTATATTCACTGGAAAGGAGAAGAGAGAGATACACCATTATTTACACTTGGAAAATAATAGAGAAACTAGTCCCTAATCTTACTCTGAACCCTATAACTCCCCAAACAACGGTGGAAAGTAGAAACGGTAGATTGTGTCATATTCCCAAATTGAAGGCGAGACAGGGAACATCCTTAACCCTGAAAGAAAATAGTTTTGTAGTGAGAGGACCAAAACTGTGTAATCAGTTGCCCAAAGACCTAAGAAACACGAAGGGAGTTGCAGTGGAAATCTTCAAAAGAAGACTAGACGCCTGGCTCAGAACAATCCCCGATGAGTCGGGTGTACCTGGCTATGTGAGGTGGAGAGCGCAAGAATCCAACTCACTACTTCACCAGGCCAACTCGAGAGGAGGGGCGACAAGCTTGACCTTCGCGAAATGAGAAATCAACGCGCGAAACCTTTGTAAGGTTGTAAGGTAAGGTGTGTATATATATATATATATATATATATATATATATATATATATATATATATATATATACACCTCGTAACCTCGTAACACTTCCGTGCTTTGGTCTCTCTTCACACGAAGGTCAAGCTGGTGGCCTCACCTCTAGGCCTGGCTTTGTAGAGGAGCGAGTTGCTCTCTTGCGATCTCTATCGCACATAGTTAGGCACACCCGACTCATCTGGCACCGACCTGAGCCAAGCATCACCGTCTTCTTTTGAAGATTTCAACTTTGACCCCTGTAACGTTCCTGAGGTCCTTTGGAAGCTGGTTAAAAAGTTTTGACCCCCTGACAACCAAGCTATTTTCCTTCAGTGTTAAGGGTGTCCCTTGTTGGGCCTTTAGTTTGGGAATACTACACATTCTACCTTCCTATTTTCCAGTGTTGTTTGGATATTGATTAGGTTTAGTTTGAGGTTAGGTACCAGGTTTTCGCCCATTTTTCATATGTAAATTATTATGTACCTCTCTCTTTTGCTTTCCAGAGAATACAGATTTAATTTACGTAGTTTTTCCCAGTAGACTATATATATATATATATATATATATATATATATATATATATATCAGTGGCGTTCGGTCCATGGAAGCAATGGAAGCATTGCTTTCCCACTTAAATGATTAGAAGCGCTGTTAAACAATATTAATGATGATAAAATTATGATAAATTATCACTAGGCTTACTCCTTTCAAATATTTTTTTAATACAATCCCCGATGAGCTGGGCGTACCTGGCTATGTGAGGTGGAGAGCACAAGAAACCAACTCACTACTTCACCAGGCCAACAAGCTGACCTTCGCGAAATGAGGAATCATCGCGCGGAACCTTTGTAAGGTGTGTATATATATATATATTATATATTATATATATATATATATCAGTGGCGTTCGGTCCATGGAAGCAATGGAAGCAGTGCTTCCTACTTAAATGATTAGAAGTGCTGTTCAACAATATTTTGATGATAAAATTATGATAAATTATCACTAGGCTATACTCCCTTCAAATATTTTTTTAATACAAAAAACTCGAAATCCAAATCAGTGCATTGAGAAAGGAGGGGGAGAGCAATAATTTTGTTGCGTCGAGACTGGCGCCAGTGGAAGCAACCTTGAGAATTGCTTCTTTTGTTTGACTTACTATATTCGTGTTTTATAAAAATTTCATCAATTCACCGATAATTTCACTGCTTATACGATAGTATAAATATAATAAATGATATACAATAAAATTATTGATCGCTATACTTGGGGATGAATTAATATTATGTTTTAAAAGAATAAAAAATATTCACCGATGGAAACACGGACTCATAACACATTCATTTCTCTAGGCAAAACATGAATCGTGGAAGCAACTTAGAAAGTTGCTTATTCCTGCTATTATGCTAACGGAACAGTGGCGTACTAAGGGTGGTGCGAGGGGGGCGGTCCGCCACGGGTGACAGCCAGGAGGGGGGTGCCATTGGGAGAGTTGAAATACCAGTACAAGTTTTCAAACCAAATGAAAAATTCGCCAAAGTAAGAAAAAAAATTTAAATGTTCAAACTATTACAGCAGCTTAATGTTAATTTCCACTATAAAATAAGCTTTTGTTTTTATTGGCAATACAAAATTTACAAACGAAAAATTAAATATTTGATAAAAATTACATCGAAAGGCGAACGTTTGTTGACGTTTTAGTCATCAGTTTGTTGAGCATAGCCAGCTGGCTGCAACTGATATTCCAAGTCTTGATCACTTGACACTGTGACTCCACATACATGAGGTATGCTTCATTAAATAATTATGATAAAGCATAAAGTGATGGTGTTTATAACAATATCAGGTACTTATACCAGTGTCCAGTAATTTTTGACAATGTGGTATCATAGTGATGTTTAAGTGTTTATAAATGATAATTAATGCTAATTAATAATGATAATTAATTGTCTCTGCTTGTCTGGGTTGATAATCTGATAACTCAATGGGTATCTGGTTGGAAAAAGTTTGAGAACCACTTGTTTGAAGCTTTTCTGTTGTAATAAATTTTTTTACTTCTTTATTTACTGGATATACTGTTAATTTTCATTTTGTCAGTGGTCTAGTTATTTGTGAGTAATGCTCATAGTTTTCTGCTTTTTTAGGAGTCGTGTTTGCACTTAACCCCCCCCCCCCCCCCCCCCCCAAATAATAATAATAATCACAGACAATTTTTTCAGTTAATGTATTTCAAATCATAATAGTTCATACTTGTTATGCATGTTCATGCTTTATACCTTTTGATTTTAAAATTTTGCAGAAAACATCCACTATGAAGCGAAATCGACCCAATGGATTCCAACAAAGAAAAATGAAGAAGGCAAGAGAATTGGTGGCTCAGGCAATGTCCGGATCAATTTTGAAGTATGTGACGCCTTCAACATCAAGTGCAATAGGAGAAAGTCCTGAAGATATTCAGCCTGGTGAATCTGAAAACTGTTTCTAAAACTATTTCTAGAAGATCAGCGCAATGAAATTGTGGAAAGGGCCATTCATTATGCAACTACAAAGTGTGAGGAAATGGACATTTCTATGGAGAGAAGAGGGAGAGTAAAGCTCCGAAAAAGGATGCCAGGAGAGATGACAAAGGATGCTGGTCTCACATTGCCAGAGGAAGTAAAAAGGGCTATGTTTGAATGTCTTGATCGCTTTCATCAAGAATTGGAGATTCGTTCTAAGGCAATGGATCAAATTCTGTCAATCTTCGCTGTTATTCAGCCAAACACTTTGGTTATTGCAACAGAAGAACTTCGGAAGTATACTTCAAATTTGACTCAGATTTTCGATGAATTTTCTGATGAAGATATCAGTGTGGAAATTGGACGACTTCGGAGGCATTTGGAAGCTGCCAAAATCAGCGTTGAAGAGGCAAAGAAATGGACAGCATTGCAGTTTCTGGAGTTTATTATGAAATGGGATTTTTGTGAATCTTTGCCAAGCTTGACACTGTGTTTGAGATTCTTTTTGACTGTCTGTGTGTCTATTGCTTCATGTAAAAGAAGTTTTTCCAAATTGAAATTGATAAGAAATTTCTTTCGCTCGACCATGAATCAGACAAGATTGACAAATCTGGCTTTACTTTCAATTGAACATGAATATGCAAAGAAGGTGAATTTTGATGAGGTCATCGATCAATTTGCAGAAATTAAGGCTCAAAAGCAGAGACTGTGAATCCTCTCTATTTACCTTTGAAGAATAAGTTGAGCGTTGAGACTGGATTTCCTGTGTTTTTTGTATAAAATAAAATGCAGTATTACCTGTTCACTGAATTTTTAATGTCCTGCATTTTTCTTATTTCCAATTTGCTTATGACAATACTGTACTGTTTAAAAATCTACTTGCAAACATAATATATTTTTCTGTGTGTTTAAATTTTTAAATTATTTATGGGGGGTGCCAAAGGAAGGATCCGCCCCGGATACCAAATACTTTAGGTACGCCCCTGTAACGGAATCCTTTTAAAGCGCTTAATTAATGAGCTTATAGCATTAAATGACTAAATAACTGGCAATTATTACCAAATATATTTTTAGAAGAAGAAATACAAGCTAATTGTAATTAGAGTTTGCTTAATTATGAGTAAATCAAAGTGAAGTTGTTATATTGAGATTAATGTCGTTCGTTAACTGCCCATCCCCTTCCTTCCCCGCCATCTTTGCTCACCCCTAGAAGTGCACAAATTCAAATATAATTCGAGCACATTTTTAACAGTGTTCAGTTATTTATTTGACTTGTGATTGTTAAAAGAGGTTGGTGTATACTGTATATTAGGGTGGCCCTTATTTTTCGAAATTGCAAATTTCACCGTCTCACCCCCTCAATATATTCCATTTGACAAAAAAACAAAATGTGCAAAATCTCAAGTAATTATAAATATTCTTATGAGTCCCGCACAAGGACTCAAATTTAGTTAATTATTGAAACATAAATACACGAATTTTTTATTAGCGTTCCATTATAAGGGCAAATAACAGCAGTTAAAGAACATCATAAACTAAAATAGACATTGACTACTGATTAAGTAGAAACTGAATTGAACTAAACATTTTAGGACTGAAAGCATAGTAAATTTGGCCTAGTAGGGGATGGTTGCGCATGAGGCCCCCTAAATATTAATTGATTTTAATAAAACTTCTTTGGTACACGTTTTATATTAATAAGAAAAGCATATTAATAGGAAGGCATTTTTTTTCTATTAATATAAAACGTGTACCAAAAAAGTTTTATTAAAATCAATTAATATTTAGGGGGGCCTCATAAGCAACCATCCCTACTTGGCCAAATTTACTATGTTTTCAGTCCTAAAATGTTTAGTTCAATTCAGTTTCTTCTTAATCAGTAGTCAATGTCCATTTTAGTTTATGCTGTTCTTTAACTGCTGTTATTTGCCCTTATAATGGAACGTTAATAAAAATTCGTCTATTTATGTTTCAATAATTAACTAAAGTTGAGTCCTTGTGCGGGACTCATAAGAATATTTATAATTACTTGAGATTTTGCACATTTTGTTTTTTGTCAAATGGAATATTTTGAGGGGATGAGGCGGTGAAATTTGCAATTTCGAAAAATAAGGGCCACCCTACTGTGTATATATATATATTATATATATATATATATATATATATAAAATACGCTATGCATGCTTCCCTATACATAATTGTCACCGATCGCCACTGATATATATATATAATACTAATGTTATAATGTTGTAATGTTTCAGACCAACAAAGACCCTAGGATCCACTCATGGCTGATCTACCTAACTGTGTTCGTAATTGTGTATTGTGCATGTCATCCCTGGTGGCGGAGGGGACCTACAATTTTACGTGGGTTCCGAACCACAAAGCCTTAATTTTACTACCTTAAACTATACCCAATCTATCAACATATGCGTCTAATCGATTTTTAAACATGTTTATAGACGTGCTACTAATTACTTCTACCGGCAAACTATTCCAGCTATTTACTATTTTATGCGTAAAAAAGTTTTTGGCAACTGCTGCCTCGAACCTTCTACTTGTCAACTTACACCCGTTATTTCTAGTCCTATTATATTGAGATATTTCGAAAAAGCTATCTCTATCTACGTTATCGAACCCATTCATAATTTTGAAGACCTGGATTAGATCACCCTCAGCCTTCTAGTCTCGAGTGTAGTCAATTTTAATTCCTTAAGCCTATCCTCGTACGACTTTGACCAAAGCGACGGAATCATCTTAGTTGCTCGTCTTTGAACTCTTTCAAGTTTTTCTATATCTTTTCGCATATGCGGATTCCAAAATTGGATCGCGTACTCCAAATGGGGTCTAACTAATGATTTATAAAAAGGAACTATAATATCGCGCGATTTGTACTCAAAATTCCGAGCTATAAAACCTAACACTTTGTCCGCTTTATTGACTGCTGTTGTACTTTGTTTCACTACTGTTAAATCACCAGTGACTATAACTCCTAAATCTTTTTCCTGCTCTACGCTTGTTAACTCCTTCCCTGACATACTATACGCAAAATTACCGTTACGCGAACCTATATGTAAAATTTTGCACTTATCGACGTTAAATCTCATTTGCCATGTGACTGACCAATCAACGATTTTATTCAGATCTTCCTGGATTTTACCTCTATCTTCGTCATTAATCGCCCTACCACCCAGCTTCGTGTCATCCGCAAACTTTGAAACTGTACTGATTAGGCCGACATCTAAATCGTTAATATATATATATATTAGGGTGTCACTTAAATGCAAAGTTTGAAATTTTCATGCTGACACCCCGCGAATCTATTCCATTGGTAAAAAAAACATGGTGACTGAAAAATCTTTTTATTTGAATAACTATAAAAGGTCGCCCCCGCCTTCCAAAGTTTAATGCTTGCGCGGTGTCTCCATAATCGTTCATTAGATATCTATATATCTCTATATATGTGTGTGTGTGTGTCTGTGTGTGTCTGAATATCTGAGAAATAAAGTGAACAATACTTAACGATTCACCGTTTCTCATTTCAGCTACGTGATTTCTGGTGATGGAAACCCGGAAGTGTATATACCTATTAGGGGCAGCGGTTGATGAGGTGAAAGGATGCAAGCTTCCTTCCTACAGGCAAGCATTCGGTTACTTCCTTTACCTTCACCATGAAAAGAAAATGACAATACGTGACGCGTTGAGGAAGTCACTTCGAGCAGTGATGTCCTTCTGGGAGAAGCTCACATTCCAACCAGACTCGAGACACACTGCGTCAGCAAACTGGATAAAGTCTTCGAGGAGTGGAAAGGACTCAAAAAACACGCCTCAAGGACGAGCGATTCACACAAGACGAAAGGAAAGAATTCATTGAACGCCTCGATCGTCTCTCTGACATCGCCCACGCTGATTGTGAGAAATTGGTCAAGTACCCAGAGGATTGGGAGTTCCTTCAGCAGCAGCGCCAGAAAGGACGTCCAGGTTCAATGGCAGGTTTGGACATGACCCATCAGCGCCAAGTCAAAGATTGTACTCGACGTCGGGAGGAAGAGGAGAAACGAAGAAAGCGATCAGCAGCTGAAATGGAGGCAGTATCCAACGAAGCGGTTTTGGAGTCCTCATCCTCCAGCTCAGATGATAGCGAAGAAAAAGGAGCATGTGGTGGTTCGTTAGCGTCTGAACAAAGAGCAACGAAGAACATCATGACATCGGAATTGGCGGCAGCGCTTGATCGCACGCAACTCTCGTCAAGAAAGGCCACATATCTGCTGTTTGAGGCAGCTTCCAGCTTAGGGCATGATGCTAGCGACTACAACATCAATCGTGGATCCATTCATCGTCAGCGTGAAAAATTCCGTACCCTTAAGGCTCGGCAACTGAAGAGCGAGTTCCAAGGCAATAGTCCGTTGACTGTTCACTGGGACGGAAAACTCATGCAAGATCTGACGTCACGAGAATATGTTGACCGCTTACCTATTCTTGTATCTGGCTCCGGGACAGAGCAGCTCCTCGGGTGCCAAAACTTCTGTCAGGAACCGCGCTGGCACAAACAAATGCCATCATAGATTGCCTGAATGAATGGGGAGTGACCGATCATGTCAAATCTATGTGTTTCGACACAACCGCGACAAACACAGGCCACCGTGGAGGAACTTGTGTTCTTCTGGAAGAAAAAGTTGGACGTGACCTGTTACACTGCGCGTGCAGACACCATGTACTGGAGTTGGTGCTACAGGCGGCATTCGCAGCATCGCTAGATTCAGTATCTACCGGTCCAGAAATTCTGCTTTTCAAGCGCTTCCATGATTATTGGACTCGCATTGACCAGCAACAGTTCCAAACTGCGGACACAGATGCGTTCACCAAAGCAGCTATTTTTAAGCATAGAACGGAGCTCATTGAGTTTGCAAAATCACAAGCACTTCAAGTTCGTGATGACTATCAGGAATTTCTCGATCTTTCCGTCATCTTTCTTGGAGGAGTTCCATACAAGGGACTAAACTTCCGCGCCCCTGGTGCTATGCACCGGGCGAGATGGATGGCTAAGGGGCTCTATGCCATCAAGATCTGGCTCTTCCGAAGACAGTTTAAACTGACGAACACTGAGGAACGCGGAATTCGAGATATCTGCCTCTTTTCTGTTCTAGTTTACATGAAAGCGTGGGCAACAGCTCATCTGTCCATCGAAGCTCCGCTGAATGATTGGGAATTGATGAGGACGCTCCTTCGATACTCGCACAAGAAGATCTCTGATGGTACCACCAAGAAGCTGTCTGCGCACCTGTGGTACCATTCGGAGGAGGCAGTGGGTCTGGCGTTCTTTGATGAGAGGATATCGATGGAAGTGAAGTGCAGCATGGTTGCAGCGTTAGATCAAGAAGCCCCTCACATGCCGCCAAAACGACCTTTGGTTCTTGATACTATGTTCCTCAGTGACAGCAAAGGACTGGAGCAACTGATCACAAAGAACACCCGAGGATTCTTCTCAAAACTTCAGTTGCCAGATTGCTTTCTGCTCCACCATCCCAGTTCATGGACGTCAAACTCTGAATACGTGCAAGCTCGGGATGTAGTCTCCAAACTTGCAGTGGTGAACGACAGAGCAGAACGGGCCGTGGCTCTGGTGAAGGAGCTGAACGGAAAGTTGACAGTGAAAGAAGAACAGCTCCAGTTCCTCGTTCAAGTTGTCACTGACCACAGAAAGCAACACCCAGCTCCGAACAAATCAGCATTAGTGAGGACGCGAAAGAACTAATCACTGATCAGCGTATGAGCACCAATTATTCTGCTACTGTATATGTATTTTATTTCTCAAAGTTTTGCTTTTGTTGCTTCTCCATTTTGTACCATTATTCGCCAAATTATGTCTTCTATTTTGATTATATAATAAACTGTTTGTATTCTTTGCGTTTTTAAGTGTCTTACTTTCGTTATTTCACCAAATTGCCTTGTTTTTCATTATCTGGTTCGGCCCAAGCTGTGAACACTGAACAGCTTGTTGACGTCAACAAATGCGTCTTGTTTTCAGTGACGAGGGCGACCTTTAAATGATGACCAATCAGGACCAAATTTCTCTTCCGTATGTTTTACACCAAATGGAACAATTTTAGGGGGTGTCATAGGAAAATATCCATCGTTTAATTTTCCCCCTATTACCTAGTGACACCCTAATATATATATATATATATATATATTATATATATATATATATATATATATATATATATATATATATATATAGTGTAGCATGTCAAAATAGGTGCTGTGTGTAAGAAAGTAGCTCTGGTGACTTTTAGCATTAAATCTGGTGTATGGCAAAACTGATTTGGGGCATGACACAAAGTGAACAAAACCTTTTCTTCTGCCATGGGACTGAGTGTTGCTCCACTCAATTGGAAATGTTGTTTGGGCACATCATAAGGCAGAATCAGTGGAGCCACTAAACAGCTTGTCGTTTACCAGTAACTCCAGCTTGGATGGGTGTAGAGGAGAGAAGGGCCCACCTACGGACAAGTGAGCAATAGCCAGATAGGAGAATTCCTAGTGGGTACTGGGAAAAATTGTAAGTTGGCACAAGCATAAAGTTCCAGAGGCAAGAGCATTGGAGGCTTCTCTCGCGAATCAGCAAGTAGAACAATCCGTTTCAATTGTTGATTGACCAATGAAAGAAAACTATTTTTATTTGGAAACTAAGCTCAAGGGCTTGATGAATAGAAATAAGGTTCATTCATTCAATCCGGCATTTTAAAAGAAAGTTTCTGGTACATACAAAAAGTGAATGGACAATGTACAACTGGTCTTAACATTGGTATGGCCTGCATGATGATAAGGGCCTAGTAGTATGTTTTTAAATTATGGTAATGGGCACAAGTTTTATGGAGTATTGCAGTTTAATGCGGAAGGTTAATCAATTGTATTCGGCAAAATTTATTTCATGGGTCTGCATAAATTTATTAAGAAAGTGTGTATACACCTAAAACACGGGTATAATTGCAGGAATAGTATTGTTAAGAAAGTTAAGTAGGTATTGAGCTCTAGTTACTAAATTGTAGATGGCAACCATTAATAAGATTTTTCCACTGTGATAAATTGGTTCATTTTGGGCCAGCGAACTGAGAATTAAATTTGAACGTGGAAATTTAATCAAATCATAAGGAAATCATTCCAAAATAAAGTTAAGAGATTGCCAAGCTTGGGTAACATTGAATCTTGTTAGTATTAAGGCTGTTTTGTTATATAAAAATTTTTTTTTTGGGGGTGTCATTAGCCTGGCGTAGCATTGGGGAGTCACATCAGCTTTATGGGATCACGATTCTAGTTGATTGAAGCGGCATAATTGTTGATGTCAATTTTTCGATTTTTTCTATATGTTTTGGCCACGCTGATTACAGATTTGGCATCGGTTTTGCTCGGAAAACTATAGTGTTTATGATACGGTCAAATTTAGAAATCTTACTTTTTCGCCATTTTTAAGGCATTTTTCTGACATAGCAAAAGTAATTTCAAGTGCAAAATTCAAAATGTCCCCAAAACTGGGGTTTATTAATGTTTTCATTGGTTAAGGCTCATTATTAAATATTTGTACACATTTGGTTTCTTATTTCTGTTCATAAATTTTTTTTTGTATTTTTCAGATATCTGAATTAGAATTATATGGTGATGGCTACCAATAGGCCCTGTAGACACTCTGCAGATTCATTTTGTTATGTTTGCGGCCATTACATCAATCCAAAGCAAGTAAAGCACAAAATTGACACAGGAACGAAGTTTTGTTCAGCATATCACGCTTACTTTGGCATGCCCATGGGCGATCAAGATAAATCATGGGCACCTCACTTTTACTGTGGAAACTGCCGTTCCACATTAGAAGGATGGCTGCGAGGTACCAGAAAAAGCATGCCATTTGCTATCCCTCGCATTTGGAGGGAGCAAACCAATCACCACGATGATTGCTACTTCTGCATGGTAGACATTTCACTCTACAAGAGGTAAAGGTCGAAAAAATGTCCTATATCCAAATATCCCATCTTCCATTGCCCCAGTCGCCCATAATGAAGATTTACCCGTTCCATGCCCACCTACCATGGAGGAAATAGAAGAAACGCCTTTAATATCCTCCGATGAAGATGAAGATGCTGACTTCGAGGCAAGCTCCAATACGTCACCCCATTTCCCCAACCAGAAAGACATAGACAACCTAGTCAGGGATATGAACTTACGAAAACCAATGAAGAAATTATGACGTCCCGCCTTAAAGAGTGGAATCTTTTGGACCCAAGTGTCAAGATCTCTTTCTACAGGAATAGGCATTTGCGATACGCTTCTTTCTACTCCTGTTTTGCATCGAGTTCTCTTTGTTACTGCTGTGATGTGAATGGCCTTTTTGCTGAGATAGGAATTGAATACAGCCCTGCTGATTGGCGTTTGTTTATTGACAGTTCAACTAGAAGTTTAAAAGGCGTCCTACTACAGAATAGAAACATATTTCCATCTATTCCTGTGACTCATTCGGTTGAATTGAAGGAAGAATATGAAAATGTAAAGCAGTTGCTAGACAAAATAAACTACAGTGAACATAGATGGGATGTATGTGGAGACTTCAAAATGCTAGGATTCCTGCTTGGACTACATGGCGGTTACACTAAATATTCGTGTTTCCTCTGCCTTTGGGACAGCAGAGCAGATGGTGAGCACTTTATCAGAAAGGAACGGCCCTTGAGAAATGAGCTTAATCCAGGCAAACACAATGTTCTTAACGAAGCCCTTGTTCCAACAGACAAAATTTTTCTACCCCCGCTGCATATCAAGCTTGGTCTTATTAAGCAATTCATCAAAGCTTTGGATGCTGAAAGTGATGATCTTTATCATATACGTTCAATGTTTCCCAAACTTTCTGAAGCTAAAATCAAGGGAGGCATATTTGTTGGAGCTCAAGTCAGACGCATGTTAGCATCTAAAGAGTTAGAAGAAAAAATGACAGCTCTTGAAAAAAATGCTTGGCAGTCATTTCGGTTTGTAGTCCATGGATTTTTAGGTAACAAGAAGAACGACAACTACAAATAGCTGTAGAAAATCTACTCAAACACTTTCAAAGGTTAGGTTGTAGAATGTCCCTGAAGTTATACTATCTGGACTCAAATGTACATTTTTAAGCATTATCCGTTTAGATTTGTGAGCATATTTGTATGCATATTATATTTGGGTGCATTATATATACATTATATACGCATTATATATACTTTATATACATTATATATACACTCTATGTCTTTAAATATGAAATATATTTATTTTCCTTTCCTTTCCTTCATTGAGATTTTGCTCTCTGATAAGCCACTAGGTACAAAAAATAGGTACAAATAGGTACAAATAGGTACAAGAAAACAAATGCGATTTTTTAATTCAGTGCACCCAAAAACATAAAGAAATACCCCAAAAATAAGATAAACACAAATTTTCCAAAATTTTGTTACATAGTGTATAAATTAAAGCGAAAATTCATCAAGCGGAGTTCACACTGACGTAATCGATTACTAAGGAAAGAATATTTGTCGATATTCTTATATTTTCCACTTTGAATAATCAATAAATATTTCTAAACTTACTTTAAACTTTTTTACTTTGTTTGATTTTGTTGTATTTTCGCTTTAATTATAATTGATTGGGACTTATAGGCCACCCTATATATATATATATATATATATAATATATATATATTATATATTATATATGTGTGTGTGTGTGTGTGTGTGTGTATGAACATAGAAATTGATTTAAATAATTACGAACAAACTTGTGTACCAACACATCTTGCAAATTGCAAATTAAGTCCAATATAAAAAGTTTAAAATATTACTTCCAAACTGTTCTCATTTTTTCTAAAGTTAATTTTTTTTTATTTTTAATTATAAGCAATTAACAATTGGGGAATTTCTCGAAACGTTGTTAACTTTCTTAACTTATATAAATAACATATGTGTGATACAAAGAGAAGAAGAATCCCTGGCCCCACCAGTAAATGTTACAGTGCTTCTTTCTGGACTGTAGAAGCAATAATGTGTATTGTTTTATACAAATTTTCATTTCAAATCTCTGAATCATTTTAGAATTTCTCATATTTTCTTATTTTAATTAAGGTCATTTTGGTTCTTTTCAATTATTTCTATGCTTTTATTGTATTTTATTAGATTTTATTTAATTATATCGAGAAATTCTAAGTCATTCGATGCTTTCATGTAGATGATATGTCTAATCACCCCAATATAAACTACTACTGTATTAACTTCTCTCTCTCTCTCTCTCTCTCTCTCTGTGTATATATATATATATATTATATATATATATATATAGATAATTTGTTCAAACCAAACTAAAAACATAAGTGTGTGTGTATATATAATGAGAGAGAAGAGAGGGAGAGAGAGAGAGAGAGAGAGAGAGAGAGTGTTTCCGATATAAATAAGGGGAAGTGACATGTTCAGAAATTGCTTGAAAATTGCCTTCCATGATGGCAGCATCTAGTATCTACCTATTTATCTATCTATTCCAGGTGCTCATCCCGAACGAAAGAAAAGAGAAGTGGAAAACCTTTTGGAGTTTATTTGAAAAATTAATAAGATAATTGTGGGAAATTTCGTTCATTTTCAATCTGGCCCCCAATTAAAGTTCCTCCCTCCCCCTCCGGAAAAAAAGGGAGTTTTAAATTTTAAAAGGCACATTTTCAGCTGGTTTCATATATATATATATATATATATAATATATATATAGTGTATAAATAAATAATAAAGTGTATAATAAAATGTATAAATTGAAAATTATTTGAAAGTTTATATTTAGAATTTTTTGAAAAAAAATTTAGTTTTTTTAAAAGTTCAAAAGCAATAAATTTTACTCAGAATAAAAAAAATATGTATTTTGAGAATTTCGGAAATCTTGAAAACTTTGAAAAAATTTTCTATTTTCTTCTCATCAAAATATTTTTTAAAGTATTTTGCAATTTTATTATATTTCATTTCTGAAAATTACTTCTTGAAGAAGTCCAAATACTCAAAATTGCAATTCTTTTTCGTTAATGGTGTAACTTTCACCCGAAAAAGGGGAAACTTCAAAGTTTTATCGTCTTTTTTTAACCAAAATTTCAGTGATTGAAACTGTATTTATTTTTTGTTTTATTTCAATATCTTATTTGTTATTTGTTTTATATATATATATATCGCGCCTAGGTGGTGTAGTGGTTAGCGTCGCTGACTACGAAACCATCAGCCCCGGGTTCGAGACCCGACGGCAGCGGGCGCGCAGCAAAACCCAGCTGTTCATCCTTCCACACAATAAAGAGTTGTTGGTAGATAAATGGGTACCCTAGATGGCCTAGTGGTTAAGACGCTGGGCTGCTGATGGGGCGTGGCTCGGATTCCACGTTAAACAGTAGGTCTAAGGTGGAGTGAAAAGCTTGACCTTCGTCAGAATGAACAATTCGGGCGGAAGCTAACCAAAGGTTACCAAAGGTATATATATATATTGGGGTTTTTTAACCTCCTTCGCAACATCTAAGATCATATGACGGAAGGGATCTACAGCTTTACGTGGGATCCGAACCACGGGTCGCTACATAATCTGGGAACGGAGGACGGTCTCCCATCCAACTACTACCCAAACCCAATGTCGCTTAACTTCGCTGATCTCCGGGAAGCGGTGTTACGACATTTATATATATATATATATATATATATATATATATATATATATATATATACACCTTAGGATTGTTTCGAATGACGGTTCAGGATCTACCCTGCGGTCGACCCCTTTGCAGCATCTCGTCTCATTTGAGCCAGCCACGGATTCTGGTCAGGGAATATATATATATATATATATATATATATATATGCGTTGGGGAGGGCCATAGGAAATTGAGGGGTTAATGTGGCCATAATGGAGGGGAGTGTCGATTTGCGGGTAAACAAAACTCGAACACGAGAAAGGGGAAACGACGTAGCAAGTGGTAGCACGTGTTTTCCGTGGAAAAGCCACGCGTCATCAATTTCCTTCGAATCCGTGAACGCGGATACGACCTAATTTGTAAAGATTTGAAACAGTTTCCATATTAATTAACAAAATTAATGTAGATAAAAACACCTTTCAATTATAATAATTTTAAATGTGTATTTCGTAAGTTTAACAGCGAAAATAGGTTCGGGTTGCGAGATATAAAAATCCTGAAATTGAAATCGAAGCCGAGTGCAGAAGAATGCTTTCGAACAAAGGTTAGTCACACTATCATCGATTTTGATTGGTCGGCGCTTTTTCTTTATCTTCCAGGGCTTAAATGCTGTTCCAGTGGAAACGTTTAGGGACTGCTAAAGCCTTCATTATATAGCAATTTCGACATCGAGCATGTCATGAGGTTTAACTAATCACTCACAACATCACTTTAAATAAATCTTATAAATGGTAATGATTTTATTTATATTTTATTATTTAATAACATTTTAAACTGCATTTTTCAATATGCTTCATTCCATACACACACACACACACATACACACACACACATACACACACACACACACACGAAGCGCACTAAATGCATTATTAGATTCGTTCCGAAATGGGTTTCATATTATGACCTGAATAAAAGAATTTTTATGCCTTTATTCTTACTTTTTTATAATAATACCTAAGCGATATATACGAGTATTAGTTCATTTCCAAAATTAAATTCTTTTGTTAATAAACCGTTACTTATATATATATATATATATATATATATATATATGAGGATAATGATGATGATGTCTGTTTCGTTATACACACCTAAACGGCTGCGGTAATCTGCACTAAATTTAGTATATGTATTAAGAGAGAAGCAGAGAAGGTTTTAGTAACACACTCGTCCCTCCCAGTCTTATCCTAGGTTGTTTCAGGGGGCTTTTGCTGCGCAAGGCGCAGCGGGCATTCTAGTATATTCTCTATGTCTCAAATTATTATTAATTAGAGCACACCCAAAAATAACTCTTAATTGAACTTTTAAACAAAGACTGTTTGGATTTTAAACTAACAAAGTACTGCGTTCGGTACTTGTAGGTTATCCCCCCCCCCCCCCCCCCCCAATTTTGACAGAATATTTTCGTTAAAACTAACAAAAATATCACGACTTAACCTAACCAATTATCAAGGGCGTACAGTTGATCTATTAGTAAATAGTAAATACTATTCCAGAAACAAACAATGTTATAATTAATAATAGATCAACTGTACGCCCTTGATAATAATTGGTTAGGTAAGTCGTGATATTTTCGTTAGTTTTAACAAAAATATTCTGTCAAAATTGGTGGGGGGGGGGGGGATAACCTACAAGTACCCTGCGTTCAAAATGACGACCCTATTTTGTTAAAATTGAATTAAATAAATGGTTTCTTCAAAATTAATCAGGTTTAGATTAAACAAATATAAGATTACTGTACATTTATTTAGACTGAATCATTTGAAAATTTCGTACATAATGTTCAGCCCAATTCCAAGTAAATTTCTTACGTGTTCGATCTAAACGAAATTTATTTTGAAGTAACGAATTTATTTAGTTCAATTTTAACAAAAGTAGACCTCATAATTTGGAACGCAGTACTTTTTGTTCGTCTAAACGCCAAACAATTCTTTTGTTTAAATTAAATTTAGTTTTTTGAATGCACATATTATGGACCTTCGTATTAATTATTGCATTATTGTGTTATTGTAATTGTATATTGGTTTTGTATTAAAACTCTTTGTATTACTGTATTACTGCGCATCAGTGTCGTATTAAACTCTGGGCCAAGAGCAAAATGAATGTTCTTGCTGTATTTCAAAATCGAGTCATGCATTATAACGACAACACTCTGAGTGGCACCAGACGTTTGGTTACTTAAGTATGAAACGTCTACTCTACATCTCATCATGAACTTAGCTTTCTGAAATGAATAATAGCTACTTTGAAGTGTTTAATTATTAATAGATATTTCAAATATCTGAAAGCTGTGCTTAAATTTTTCAGATATATAAAGACGTAGGAATTAAATATTTCATTTGTCAAAAAGTTAGTTTTCTATTCTTTGTGCCTAGACGCATGCGCATTGTGGTTAAAAGTATTTTGAAACTGTGACGCAGTTTATTCAGTGTTCATATTTGTAGACTATCTTTAAAAGAGGAGAAAACAATTATTATATTTGTGCATTTATTCATTTATTCCATGTAGGCTTAGGTGTTCTAAGTGTCTTCTATGCATTATTAATTTTATTTACTAGGTCCTGGCCATGGGCGTCGATTGCGGGGGTAACGCAGGGGACATGTCCCCCCACTTTTTTACAAAGGGGGGACAACCTACCAGTTGTCCCCCCCCTACTTTCGTGGATGAATTGCTATAAATGCTAACTATTAATGGCACCTAATAAGACGTTATATGTCGTATTATATGCATATGCAAATGTAATAGCAATATTAAAAATTATTGGCATGAACACCCGTGTATATTTATCACGGAATTTAGCAGTCAGTTATTTGTTTTATATTTCACGAACATATTTTGTTTTCAGTTTATGTACATTGACCTCTGTTGTCTACAGGTAATAAAAGATTTATTTCGGTTAAACATATGTGTGATATTATGTTACATGAAAGGTTAAATATTATAAATAATTTGTATTGCGTTTCTTATTTCTGCAAAAAAAATGTTTAAATAAAGAAAGACATAAAATGACTTAAATACAATTGAGTTTTTTTCAATATGCTGGGAAAAATACAAAAAAGGGTAAATGGTAGATTACGACATTGATATATTACATGCAACAGCTACTCAGAGTATTGTTTGATTCGCTGTTTGAAGGCAAAGTGTCCCCCCAACTATTTTAGAGAAATCGATGCCCATTGTCCTAGCTAGTAAAGTCTTTCAAGATAAAGAACCAGCCTGTGACCCTGAGCCTAGCCTTAGACCTAGACCTCTTAGTATGCAGTAGGCCTACTCTAGTTTCAATCTCTGAGTTAAACAGCTTATACATGAGAAAAAATACTGATAAATTAGAAAGGGTTCGGGCTAGAGCAGTAGTATGATGGCATTTGGGGAGACACACATAGATCAATTTCAAAATTTCCCCCTCACCGTCTTTCATGACGGTCTTCTACCTTCCTTTACGAGGTTTTTTTCATAATCTTTCATGAGAGACATTTAAAATAAAATCCTCCTTGAAGTTCCTCCTCACGATCTTTCGAAACAAACAAACAAACAAACAAACAAACACTCTAGAGGGCGGGGTTAATCGATTTCAGTAGGAAAAAAATTTCATGGCTCTTTTCACCATGCGTTTTGGCGCATTCCGTCGTGTTCGCGGCCCCCGTTAGTTTATCTTTCTAGCTGCAGGGGGCAACATTCTCACACATCAGACTCATATTCTGTATGTATATATATATACAGTATATATATATATATATATATATATATATATATATATATATATATATATTATATGATATATATATGATATATATATATATGGGATTCAACTCAGAATGGTCCCCTGAGGTTTTTTCATGATACACACAGACCGTGCATGGAACAAGGAACTCTTCTGGGAAAATCAAATCCACTATAGTCCAAATAAGTAAAGGTAAATGACAAACACTATAGTTTTTTCTTTTTCATGATAGCCCGACGTGGGCAACGAGTCACTCGGAAAGAGACCCCAAAAATATAGCTTCCCTTACCAGCTATCTGCAAAGTAGATAGGATCCAGCTTTGGGACAGGATCTAGGGGTTACAGCTACACCTAGCCTACTATATCCAGAACCTCAATATAAGCAAAAGACTCGTTGCATTCGCGTCGGATTGAATACATCAAAGAAAAAGGGGTAACTATTGTATTTTTAGCCAAAAACAAAAAACTTAAGCCAAAAATTAAATCCAGTGGATTTAATTTTCCCAGAAGAGTTCCTTGTCCCATGCACGGTCTGTGTGTATCATAAAAAAACCTCAGGGGACCATTCTGAGTTCAATCCCATCATGAAACGGACATGTTATGTGCTTTGAAAAGTAGACGCTCAATTTTACCAGGTGAGGTTTAAGTTTTGGTTTTTGGCTAAAAATACAATAGTTACCCCTCTTTCTTTGATGTATTCAATCCGACGTGAATGCAAAGAGTCTTTTGATTATATTGAGGTCCTGGATATAGTAGGCTAGGTGTAAATGTAACTCCTAGATTCTGTTCCAAGGTTGGATCCTATCTGCTTTGTAAATAGCTGATGAGGGAAGCTATATTTTGGGGGCCTCTTTGCGAGTGACCCATTGCCCAAGGGCTAACATCATGAAAAAGAAAAACTATAGTGTTTGTCATTTACCATTACTTATTTGGACTATAGTGGATTTAATTTTCCCAGAAGATTCCTTGTTCCATGCACGGTCTGTGTGTATCATATACATACTTTACAGGTAAAAACCAAATAGCAGAGTCGCCTTATGATTACAGAGTTTGACACTCAATTTTGAACCTTATACCCTTAAACAATAGAGAGTGAAGAAAAAACTTAAAATAAATATTTGAAGAAGTGTTTAAAAGGACGTACGGGGATCAAAACATACAATAACTTGTATTCTGTTCTCGGTGCCATTTTTACCCTATCGCTAAACGAAGACATTCGTTTTTTCCTTCAAGTTAAATACAGATGTTACAAAAAAGCAGATTAATAACGATCTATTTACTATTCAGATTCTGAATTAATATTTTTATTATATGAAGTTAAATGAAAATATTAAATAAAATTAAAATAAACCACATCTTATTTCCAATTATCGGGGTAAATTTTGCCTTTCCTAATTAAAATTCATTTATTCTACACTATTATGCAGATGGACTGACATATAAGCGTTTAACCAACACCTATTATTTACCTTCAATTACCAGCTTAAACATTATTATTATTATTTGTTTATCGTTATTATATATATATATATATATATATATCTTTAATCTTTCAACCTTTCAAAGGTTCCGCGCGATAATTCCTCATTTCACGAAGGTCAAGCTTGTCGTCCCTCTTCTCGAGTTGGCCTGGTGAAGTAGTGAGTTAATTTCTTGTACTCTCCACCTCACATAGCCAGGTATGCCCGGCTCATCGAGGATTGTTCTAAGCCAGGCGTCTATTCTTTTGAAGATGTCCACTGCAACACCATTCGTGTTCCTTAGGTCTTTGGGCATCTGATTAAACAGTTTTGGTCCTCTCACAACAAGACTATTTTCTTTCAGGGTTAAGGATGTTCCCTGTCTCGCTTTAATTTGGGAGCACGACACAGTCTTCCTTTCTACGTTGTTTGGGGAGTTACAGGGTTCAGAGTAAGATTAGGGACTAGTTTCTCCATTATTTTTCAAGTGCAAATAATGGTGTATCTCTCTCTTCTAATTTCCAGTGAATATAGGTTTAGTTCGCGTAATCTTTCCCAGTAATTTAGTTCTTTGCACCCTTTGATCTTGGCTGTGAAGCTTCTCTGAATCCCTTTCTAGCTGTCCAATGTCTTCTTTTTTATATGTGGATGTTAGGACCGACCAGTATTCCAATTTGGGCATTATCAGTGTTTTCAGTAGAGGAATCATTACATTCTTATCCCTTCGTTTAAAGGTTCTCAATACCTGACCCGTTATTCTCTTTGGTCTGTTTACTGCTATTTTATTTTGTGTATCAAATTTCGCATCATCAGTCATTACAACCCCTAAATCTTTTGCCGTAGAATTTCTCTGAATTTCCTGTCCATTTGGGGTATAATATTCCATGGATTTTAGGTTTTCTCTTTTTCCGTACCGTAACAGCTGAAATTTATCGGTGTTAAACTTCACATTGTTGTCTTCCGTCCACTTTTAGATTCTGTTCATGTCGGTTTGTAGAGATCCTATATTTTCTGGGTTTCTTATTTTTCTACTGATGTTTGTGTCATCAGCAAAGGATGATATATATATATATATATATATATATATATATATTATATATATATATATATATATATATATATATATATATATATATATATATATATTTGATAAGTTTACTCATTCAAAGTAGTTGTATAATTCTTTTAGCACATTAAGTACGATAATCACAATTGGCAACTGAGTCCACAATCGTGCAAGATAAAATGTACCCTCTGTGACGTAAGGATTTTCTGCAAACTGGAAGGGAAAAAATAGCTACATAAATAATTATTATTTATTTCAATTTACATTAGGTACCTATTTCGCTTTGTTATACTAATTTCAAATGCAAACAACTTTAAAAAGAATGAAGGCTTTTAACGTCAATTACATATCCATCTTTATTTGTCGTGAGTTTTCTTGTGAGATCTTTGCCTTTCTGTCTCGAATGTACGTGCTGTTCCTTTTATTTTATGTAATAATTCTGGAGTATCCCGTTTCAACATCCAGCAGTAAGCAGCCGTCATGCTGATGTCTCACCTTCCCTGATATCTAAGTTTTTAATCAAAATTTAATTGAGTCATTTTTAATGAAAATTACTTATATATGTGTAATATGAAATATGACATTTTGTGAAAATCTCTACGAAATGGCGAAAATGAATATTATTTTCGGAATCAGCGTGCAAAAATTACTATATTAGTGATAAAATATTTTGGACAACAAAACCATCGCAGGCATGTGTTATCTACTAGCCATTATTATGTATTCATATTCAGAGATAGTAGCTGTAAACACATCACCTTTTATAGTGCTTCAAATGTAAAATTTAATTTCAAAGCACTTTATCATGTAACATTCGAGGATATATTTTAAATAATTTTACTCAGAAATGAAAATCGGTGATTTATTCCTACTGTAGTTAATTAATTTATCATTTTTTGACGAATAGCTAAATTAATATTCCTTCAGTTATAACACGAATTCCTTTATGCAGTGAATTTAAAACGGAAGCACTTTTATAATGCAGAATGTGTAGCCGGAAACACGAAATATAATATCTCTATAAACACGTGTTTATTTTAAAATGGTTGAAATATGCAAGATTGAAATGTGATTAATGATTATAGGACCATCAAACTCAAATTAACAGCGTTACCCTAAGTGTTGCAAAAGCCATTTTCTCCACACATCTACAATACAGAAAACGGAATTTTGGTTTAGTGAGGGGGGAGAGTTATAATTTAAATATGTCTGTTTATGTTCATTCTATAAATTTAAAACAATTAGTATCGCCGATTAATATAATTTCTCTTCATTAGTTTACTAATCCACATTTTCAGCAGCTTGCCGTAATTATGCAAATGGGCAAAGGATGGCAAAATTTCTATATTATAATGCGTTTCAAAACGACTGGAATATAAGCTGCCGGATATACTTATTTATACATTGAGGGAAGAGCCCCTAATTTTCATTGTTGCAAATGTACATGACTACAGATATAAAAATCATTCGTTTTTCCCATTAACGAACTATGAAATCTGTTGGTAGTCGTTAGCCAAAATACGTAGTGCAAGACTGCAAGTACACAACGAGTTGAAATTATGGTGAAATCTGGAAACTGTGTACTGTTATACAGAAAGATGAAGGTATATAAGCCCAGACTCTAGTCGAAAACTTCATTCTTTATGCGAACTCTACAGCAGAAGGTGGGCTAATACTTCACAACCTTTACCAGTTTGTAAGTATTTTTAAACTTTTTTAGCACGTTAAATGTTAAACATTGTTTTTCAGGATAGGGTGTGAGGAACATCTCACTCTAGAGTCTAGATGTTCGAATAGTGTGTGTGTGTGTGTGTGTGTGTGTGTATATATATATTTTTTTTTTTCAACTCCCATGTCCAGCATCGAACTCTTTGTAGAGTAATGGCAACAAACCTATAAGAATGGCTTTGTATTTTTTATTTATGTCGATAATAATAATAAATGAAAACTAGTACATACTCTGATCGTTAATTCTTATTTATGATTTATGTATTATAACATTCAACCTTTCAAAGGTTCCGCGCGATGATTCCTCATTTCATAAAGGTCAAGCTTGTCGCCCCTCCTCTCACAAACACACACACATATATATATATAATATATATATATACCCTATATATATGTATGATGAATAAAACCACGAAGGAAAGGAAACACAGAATGGTGCTCAAGCGCTTTCGTCTAATGACATCCTCAGGATGTCATTAGACGAAAGCGCTTGAGCACCATTCTGTGTTTCCTTTCCTTCGTGGTTTTATTCATCATAAATATTTTTCATGTGTTACTTTCGTGAAATAATTTTCATATATATATATATATATATATATATATATATATATATATATAATTACATATATATTATATTATTAACTGGATTTATATGCATTGTTCTTAATTAAGAATCAAGTAAAATCTAAAGCTTAAGAACAAAATTAAATAAGTAGATAGAGCAATTTCACATTGCCTATCCCTGGCTCTTCTATACTGTGTATAGTCCATTCATTACATACTCCCCACAGCCCCGCCGTTCTCTCTCTCTGTCTGTCTGTCTGTCTGTCTGTCTCTCTCTCTCTCTCTCTCTCTCTCTCTCTATGTATATATATATATACAAAAACGACAATTAGCCTATATTTTGCGTATACATAATGCTGTGCTATTATTTCGACTTATATTTGTACATGTGCTTATCTTACAGGGCTTTTCTCTTATTACAGATACTTGCTATTACGTTTACTGCACAACTCTAAGAAATATTGTATGCAATGCAAAGACAGTTTACAAGAGGAGCCCAGAAAAAGCCATTGTAAGTTTTAATATATATATATATATATATATATATATATATATATATATATATATATATATATATATGTGTGTGTATATATTACATATAATGCAAGTTTTTATATAATAACCTTTGATTAGTTTCCCCCAAACTGTTCATTCTGACGAAGGCCAAGCTTTTCACGCCACCATAGCCCTACACTTTAACGGAGAATCCGAACCACGCACCACCAGCACCCCAGCGCCTTAACCACTAGGCCACCCAGAGTACCTATATATATGGGAAATAAGAGAACGACACATGTTGAACAATATGGGCAAACGTTTAGAGCAGTTTTAATTTTCGTCACTATTGCTAAAAAGATAAAATAAGAAATGTAAAATAAATAATATCCCCAACAAAGAATATTCTGTGTTGATATAATTATATTACTATTCCGCATGATGTAGTTTTCCATGTCACACAGTACTATATTGTTCCTTTACTCAATATTTATAGGAAACGTTGGGGGGCCACAACCAATCAGAGTATGGACGTCGTCCAAAATTTACTTGACACGTTTGTACAGCTTCATTCAGTTCCGGCCCCAAGTCATCGATTGTCCAACATTGGGGAAATGTAAGTAAGCTTTACTTTAGTAATATATATATATATATATATATATATATATATATATATATATCGTCGGGTGCTGTGATTAACGATCAGTTGTGAGATCGAACAACGCATGTAGGATTCTAAAGGTACATTTTTATACACATCACTCAGTACCGATATCCGTAAATATTTGTGCATGTTTGAAGGAGAGCAGCTTTAGCTCTATGCAAACTTCTTATGCGTGGCTAGTTACTCAGAGAGCCGGTGCTGGCTCGACCATAGACATTTAAATTCTTATACATATTCTGTGTTTCATTTCTCATTTTGGGGCTGATACTGGAAGAATAACCAGAGTTCCTCGTACAGAGATGCAAGTCCTTAGCTTTGCAACGTTGAAAGAACACTACAGTTCTGCAGGCGTAACTCGTCAGCTTTCAGGAGACGCATTAATTCTTTAACAGAAGCTAATAGCCCTGTATTAGAGCCCTAGATCAAACCACCCATCTTCACATCGTGTATACTATGATACATTCAACGCATGAATCAGTCACAAATCGCAAGTCAGCAGTATGGCATCAAACTTCGAGGGACGGAATGAGCGCCAAGCCTCAGTCCGCAGGAGATTCCAAAACCCTCATACATCACATCAGTGTTGCCTAGCCATAAAAGATTGACTGATATATATATATATATATATATATATATATATATATATATATATATTGTACTGTATATATATATATATATATATATATACAGTCATTTTTACCATCCCTTTATACATGCCCCTTGTTTACAAAAGTCAGTATTCTTTCCTTTCTTTCAGCCAGTTCTCCATCAGTTTTATTTCTACCCATCCTTTTTGTCATTCAGATAAATTCATTTACCATCTTTTCTCCTGATAAAGCTCAAAACCCATGCTCAAACCTGGTCACTATCACAATCCTGTGGGTCACTGTGTTACTACTACAATATTAATATTTATCAGAGAAATTGTACTGTTGCCCCCTCTTACCTTTAATTTATCAAAGACCTTTTAAATTGAACAATTTGTCTATACATCTCTATACCAGAGAATCCACCTTCCACATTCCTATTCCTTTTCCCTTTTTAAGACCTGCCGCATTTGGTTCAGATGTATAGTGTTTGAAACAGAAACATTTTCGGTTCTGTTAGACAGAAGATGGTGAGTGCTGGAACATCCATTTCTCCTATCACTGTCCTCTTTAACTGATCTTTTTCCATGGCTCATCTACCCTGTGAGCAGTCCAGCTTGATCCCAAAAACACACACACACGTCTCACAATACTACTCACTATATATACTGTACATGCGTCTTACACACTTCATAATTTTTCAAATTTAAAAATGGTGCCAACTTCAAGAGCCTCGGAGTCCTCTAAGGAGGGGACCTTAAATATCTCCACTTCTGGCCCCCAGTTGACGATACAGAGACCACAGACCAGGTAGCGGGGTTGGATCTGCTACCACCCATTCTAGATGTTCTTGTTCCTCAGCTTGATTCATAAACTTCTGCAACATTCGTGGCATTTTCTCAAATTTCCAATCTGTTGAACACCACCTCTCTTCCTCCAAACCCCATCGTCTTTTCCTCACTGAGGCCAAGATGCCTGCGGGTCTCTGCCAGCAACCCCTTTTCTGTACCCTTTTACTTTCTCCATTCTCAGATTCATTCCAAAGATGGATGCTGCGTATATGTACGCAATGACCTAACTTGTTCTTGTATTCCCGAACTCGGATCTCCCGAATTCTATACCCTCTGGCTACAACTTACATGCTAATCTCAAACTAAATACACCTGCGCTGTTTCCCTTTCTCCTAATTCTACTGACTATCTAAAATTCTTTAAACTGCCTCACTTCCAAAGTGGAATGCATTCTATTCCGCTCTCCATTGCTGAAATCTTCATTTTAGGAGATTTCAATGTTCATCAGCACCTTTGGCTTTCCTGAATGACCTAGAGCAGATTGTAGAGCATCCTACTCGTAACCCGACAAGCGAAATTATGTCATATTGCATCATACCGAGTACTCGTACCCAGCGACTGAGAATGTAAATCTTGTCATCATGGAGAATCTTAAGTATTTTTACCACTACATTAATATATATCATGACGAGGTTTGTAGTGAGATTGTGGCTAAAGGTCTGCGTGAGTATTTAATAGAATTTAGAGACGAGTATCATTTGCTAGGCAAAAAGGAAAAATATGGGCACATGTTTCTCTCAAATAGTGTGCCGGAGTGTAAATAAATTGTGTTTAGTTCGTGAAAATGCACGAAAATGTCTGGTTGGTTGGTAGATAAAGGGGCATCCTATTCTTTTCGCTGGAAACTCGGAGGATGCGCGGTCAACTGATCGAGGTTTTCAAGTTCTTACACGGGTTCAACGATGTCGAATTTAGAAGCATGTTTAGTTTAAATGATAACTCGCAACAATGGTATAATTTATACAATGCATACCATCACTATGTTAATATAATTTATTTGTATAAATTTATTTATGACAAATCATTTATATATAAGAACAGAAAATAGTTTAAAATGGTCACAGAAATATTGTATTGCGTACGATAGTTACGTTTAGTTAAAAATTATTAGCATGTCTTCAGCCACAAATCTGTCTCTTATGCATAAAATGTACTTGTATAACTGCTGCACATATATATATATACATGTACATACACACATACGTACGTACATAAAAAAATTAATTTGCACAACTAGTCCAAAAGATTAATCCAAAAATTAATTCACTAACCGTGGTTGGGTTACAAACTTCAATCCAGTTGTGTCGTAATCAAAGTAACCATTAGGTTTGGTTGTCATATAATTCATATTTGGTTGTTGTAACCGGATGTATACGACGTTGCGTCGTCAGTGCATTCTGTCGATTGATTGATGTGGGCTGTTTAACTCCCTTCGCAATATCTAAGGTCACTTGACGAAGGGGATCTACAGTTTTACGTAGCACCCGTACCACGGGTCACTACATCATTTGGATGCAGAGAACGGCCTCCCATCACGAGATAGTACAAGATGAAAGAATGCGTTGTAGAAAAAAATTGTACGAAACTGAGGGATGATATATGCTTACTTTAGATTATTTTAAATGATCTAGAGTTTCATTGGTGCGTTTTATTTTAGACTAGCTGTGTACTCGAGATAAGTGTACGCATGGTGTGGATGAACTCTGAAGCTGTTCTTTTTTCATTACACTTTTGTATAAAGCTTCTTTCACAACAATTTTGGAAAGAGTTTCTGTATTAGTTGCCGGACACAATGTGGAAAGTGTACATGAAAGATAGGGAGTTATAAGGACAAGAAGTACCTCAATAAGTAATGCATCCCATACCGAGGATGTATCAGTGGTTACGGTACCAGGGAAAACAATTCCTACACCGCAAATAGTGTGCAAGGTTCGGCCTATCCATTTTCTTGAATTGAACCGCAGAGGACTGTTCTCCTCTTCTGAAGGTAGTCTGTTGCACGCGCCACAGAACTTATAGGTAAAGTAAATACCACAAACAGAGAAAGGGACCGGGTTATATTAGGAGGCGGAAACAAGGAGATTGTGCTCTCTCTATACAATCCCCTGGTTCCCTGGAGTATGCTGTGCAGTTCTGGTCATTCGTAACACCGATATAAAGGGCCCACGCTTTGGACATTGGTCGACCAATGGTGTCTTTATCTTCTCTCCGTAGATTTAATGCAGACATTGTATATTGGCACTTGCAAATCTGCACCACGGCAATATTTGCATTTGCGCCCATACTTTTCTCGGTTTTCCCCAACCCACCCCTTTATGCAATATCCTTCGCAACATTGATCAACCATCTCTATCGCAACAATATTTTACATTATTATTTTTTGCGGTCATACTATTTGATCCTCAATTTTCCCAGTTCGGATAGAGAGCTGGACAACTTGAGCGGATGCATGTCGTTATAGGAATATCTTCATCAGAACCGCTCAGCTCAGTACCACAGGAAACAAAATTAGCGCCGCTACTCTTCATAATCCTGACATTACCAGAAACAGCACAGAAACATCCGATGACACAAAGCTCATTAGAAAATGAGAAATCTAGATCTCTACAAACAGAATGTGCATTATTATGTTTTGCGGTCATGCTATTCTCAGCTTTCCCAAGATTCATGCCTTGTGGATTTGTTTATATATATATATATATATATATATATATATTATGTGTGTGTGTGTGTGTGTGTGTGTGTGTGTGTTAATTGCCTTTTACAGTCTCCGCCAGAATGGTTTCAAATATTTGCAAAATATATGTTTGCGGTCATACTACCCTCAACTTTGATTAATGTATTCGGTTTGACTTTCTACTTGCCAATTCTCGCGTAGATGTGTGATTAAATAACTCATGAAAATGAATGTCTGCTTGGGTTGGTAGATAAATGGGCGCCCTAGGTATCCTAGTGGTTAAGACGCTGGGGTGCTGGTTGAGAGTCCGGGCGATGACATTGTAATTTCTGCCCGCCCGTGCTGCAACTTAGTTCAGATTTGACCCTCGTCAAAATGAACAATTCGGGGAGAAGGAAAACCCCATCGGTAAATGAGTTCCAATATACTTCTGAGAATATTATATCCATATAGAATAAACAAAACTCTCTTTGTGTGTGTGTGTGTGTGTGTGTGTGTGTGCCGTCCTCACTTTCTCTGACAAAAATCTGTGTGTGTGTGTGTATATATATATATATATTATATATATATATATTTGTTTTTCTTTTCAATCCTTTATTTATATTTTTAAAAAATAATTTAGCTTATTGGAAAACAATCACGTGATGCTTGTGTACATAATTATATTGTTTTAAATTCATTATGATGATAACAGTGATGCTAACAATAATAGGAGTGGAGAGTGTTTTTTCTTAGGTTATGGGATGAAATTAGGCCAAATGGAACTTTGTGGTCAGGCTTTGCGGTTGGCTTGAGGGCATACCTGCTCTGGATTTATACATTTTTTCCTCCAGAGACGATTTCAAAGAAGGAATGAAATGAAATGAAATGAAATGAAAATGAAATGAAAAGGTTTATTGGCAGAGTATAGTCCATATGACAATAAACACTTTAGGTGAAGTTAGTTAAAATAATTAGTTCTTTCGCTGTTTATTATTTATCTTATATATATACACTATTAGGGTGATGCAAAAAAGGGGTCAAATTTTTTTGTTTTCAATTTTCAGGGAGACACCCTCCTATTTTATTCATATTCCTAAGAAAGCATTGTATGCGAAATTTGGGGTTGAAAAGAGAAAATTAGAGGTTGCTACCAAGCTTTAAAAATAAATGTATATCAGTTTGTGCTCAAAAATATTGTTTTGTTGATATTTTCGCCGGAGCCGGTTTGATATGTACCTAGTTAACCTAGTTTGAAAAAAAACGATGACATTCTAGACTATAGTACGTAGTGAGCTCATAAAATAGTAAATAATAGGCACGCTGATTTCCGCACCACCCTCTGAGGTACAGCGTATAGCGCGTTAATTTTTTTTATGTGGAAGTTTCCCCAGTAGGCATATCATAACCACTTATGTATGTTTATTTTCGTTTTTTGTGAAGCAAGAGTAATGTTTCTTGTTTTGTTTGAGAGTGACGACCTGTAACTTTTAACAAATTGAAGAAGGTATTGTTTCTGCTCTTCATCATTGGTTATCAGTTTGTTGTATTCCTCCATCAGTCGTACACCTCTTTCCGCAATGTCGTTTACCACTTTGAGTCCATATGCGATATCTCTTGCATTCGCATAACTTTCATCATCATTCCATTCTTCAGCATCTTTTTCAAGAAAAGTGCAAGGCACCTCTAGGATTTCAAAGAATCTTTTTGTGTTCGCAGTAACGAAATCCTGCAGTTGTTTCTGCCCAGCTGATTCAGGATTTATTGATGCTCGTTTGCTCGGTTTTGAGTCAACTGGTTTCTGCAGAGCATGCTTCATTTTGTTTTTTGTCTCATGCGAAACAGCTGAATCAAAAAATGCAAGCGCCACAAGCTCCTCAGAGAGGTACCACAAATGTCTCAAAAACTTATTGAGTGCAGCACTTGCAATTTTGTCATCCTTTTGCTTGTAGAGCTGCAGACTTTGCACAAAATGCAAATCTGAACGGGGGCGCATGAGGGTATGGGTGCCAGGTACCACGATCTGATGTATATCGCAGCTGAAAAGCAGCAAACATCTCTCAGTCCTTTTTCCTCTCTCTCAGTTAGTTTAAACTGAGATTTAAACATCCAAATTTTAATGCAGTAAATTAGCTTGCCCATCCATCGTGCTCTGTGATAAGCTCCGGGTGCTTTAAAGCTGATTCCTGACTTGGGGCACTACCGATGAAAATTAGCGTTAGCTCGAGCAATTCCTTGTAGTCATCACGAGGCTGCTGTTCATCAAGCTGAGCTTGAGCAAATTGAATGAGTTTCAGCATGATTTTCTCTGCATGTTAGGATCTGTTGCTGTTTGGAATTGTTCTTGCAATTTCCACCCACTTTGCTTTGAATCTCTTAAACAGTTGTATGTCAGGGCCACTAGAAGATGGCAAGGAGACAGAAACTGCAGCTTCTAACACTATTTCGAAAATATGATGTCGGCAAGCCAGCCACAGCATATCTTTATCCAATCTTTGCTCTAGTAACATACAAGCACCACTCTTAGAACCTGTGTTGGAGGCAGTGGTGTCAAAACACATGCCCTTCACTTGGTCAGATATATTCCACTCCGATACTAACTGATGGACAGCATCTGCAATGTTTGACCAGTTCCTCTGGCAAGTTTGGGAATACCAAGAAGCTGATCAACTCCTTGGCCGGAAATTAGAACTGGCAGTCGATCAACATTTTCATGACCAGTAATATCTTCCAGTAGTTTGCCGTCCCAATGTATTTGGAGAGGGCAATTTGTTTCG
>JAJOZX010008141.1:75000-95000 GCA_023014485.1 Bathynomus jamesi | reverse complement strand
TATGTGTAAAGTGTATAAAGTGTTTACTTATTTACTAAGGTCATGCTGTATGTACACAAAATGAAGCTATTTTTCTGCTTCTTGTGCAAAGCGAACTGTAAAACTTATTTGAATTTGGACTCCGAAGAGATTGTTGTGAAGGCAGACGTCAGTAAAATTATAACAAACATCAGTTACAGGTATCCTACGAAAGGTGAAGTTATGCATAAAGGCTGGAGGATGTGTATAAACATCAGTATGAAACAATCAAGTGAACGAATGACCGCGTATAACTTTGTTTACCTTTGGTGGCTTTGAGAAACTTTTGCACTATCATTCAGCAACCTTCAGCCAGTATCTCTCTTTAGTGGAATTTCATATATGAATTTCATATATGAATTAGGGATAGTTACTTTCTCTAATTTTTATTCTGTCCTCGCAACTTGTCTTGCACGCAAATTGCAAGAGGTGCAAGAAAGGATTCATCCCGCAGAAATTCGTCACACTCTAAATTCTGAATGTTGCGAATAATGAAAGAAATTCACTTTGATCTAGTAAAGAGCGTTCCTTCTTTGTCCTCCAAACACACGCAATACATCTAATTCCCGCCAACAAAAGCGTTTTCCTACAATTTTAAACACTTAACATATTCATTTCTTGAAGTGTATCCAGATGCATGATTATGTTGGTCAGTAATTGTTATTCGTCGCAATCTTTAATTCAGTTGTAAAGTGTACATTGAACGCTTTATCTTTTAACACTACATAATATTCCTCCAAATTTTCTGATTTTATATGGGAATAAACTTCATGTAAATAAAGTATAGAATACACTCCATTTATTTTACTTTTCCACGAACTAAAGAAAACACGGCACGCACCACGCACCACGCACCACAATAAAGAGTGAATTCCGGCTCTTAGTAAAACTCAATTTCAAATATGCCTTACATTCATAAGAAAATAACATACAAAAATGTAATGCATAAATATATGAAACAGATATAAGAAATATATGAAATAGATACGTAAATCTCTCATTTCGTTTTATGAATGTCTTTTGTGCTTTCATTTACAGTAAAATAAAATCTTTTTAAATTAAAGTATAATCTTTAATTTTAATTTAAAACTTAAAGTTATATATATATTTCTATATATGCGTGTGTATGTATGTGCGTGTGTGTGTGTGTGTGTGTGTGCGCGCGCGTGTGCGTGTGCATGCGTGTAAGTTCGACTTCGCTATACGATAACGGAAAATAAATATTTCAAATAACACGAACGTCTATTTTACAAAATTTGTCTTTCAGAGATAATGGAAGCAGGTGATAGATGGAGACGCGTTCAGTTCATCAAAATTTCAAGTATTTAAATGTGTTTTACCTTTAAATAAATAGCAGGTGCTCACATTGATAATATGAAGAGGATCACCAGGTGAAGGCATTTATAGTCTTAAAAATAATAATAACATTAAATTGCATTCACAATAAGAATAAAGAGTTGAAAAGATTTGCATGTACCGTGCAAGTATATGAAAAATAAGAAAATGCGTGATTTGATGAGATTATTCATTCGTGTGTGTGTATATATATATATATACACAGGGTGTACATAAAGTCAGGATCTATTTTTGTGAAGCACTTGGAAATTATATGGAATTCAATCATAAAATGATAAAGTGGTAACATTTATTAAAGAATTAAGAGTAGGATTCGACGTGACGCCCATCAGTATCCCTGCACAATTCAAATCGTTCCGCAGCATTTCTAAACACATTCTGGAGCATTTGTGGAGTTATGTTATCTGCAGCAGTTCGTATACGTGTACGTAAGTTTTCAAGACTCGTAATCTTCGTCTGATAGACATGCGATTTGATAAAGCCCCATGCAAAGAAATCTAAAGGGGTTAAATCTGGTGATCTCGCTGGCCAAGGTCTGTTGCTTCCGCGTCCGATCCAGCGATTTGAAAAATGTCCATTTAAATAATCCTGAACAATTTTGGCATAGTGACAAGGAGCACCATCATGTTGATGGACGACGGTACTAACAATCCTACCCCGTCGTCTATCAACATGATGGTGCTCCTTGTCACTATGCCAAAATTGTTCAGGATTATCTAAATGGACGTTTTCCAAATCGCTGGATCGGACGCGGAAGCAACAGACCTTGGCCAGCGAGATCACCAGATTTAACCCCTTTAGATTTCTTTGCATGGGGCTTTATCAAATCGCACTTCTATCAGACGAAGATTACGAGTCTTGAAAACTTACGTACACGTATACGAACTGCTGCAGATAACATAACCCCGCAAATGCTCCAGAATGTGTTTAGAAATGCTGCGGAACGATTTGAACTGTGCAGGGATACTGATGGGCATCACGTCGAATCCTACTCTTAATTATTTAATAAATGTTACCACTTTATCATTTTATGATTGAATTCCATATAATTTCCAAGTGCTTCACAAAAATAGATCCTGACTTTATGTACACCCTGTATATATATATATATATATATATATATATATATATATATATATATATATATATATACATTTTTTTTTTTAAGCAGGAAGGAGGGGCCAAGGGCGAATGCCCACACAAATGCCACCTCCTATAGAAGGAAAAGGAGAGAGTCAAAATCAAAGCCTCTGAGGCTGTTAAAAACTATATCTTTTTTTTTTAATTTTGAAAATATTGTGTAGTGTGTAAGATGCATGTGTATAGAAAGGAAGGAATAAAGGGCGAAGCGTGTGTTTCAGAGCATGCTGGACTGCTCATAAGGGAGATGAGACAGAAAAAGATTACCTAAGGAGGACAGTGACAGGAGAAAGAGGAGTTCCAGCACTTCCTGTCTCCTGCCTAATGTTCTCCCCCAGAGTACTTTCATGGTTGATAAGCGTCTACAATCTCCTCCTCATATATATATATATATATATATATATAGAGATAGAGAGAGAGAGAGAGAGAGAGAGAGAGAGAGAGTTGTAATGACTGATGATGCGAAATTTGAAACACAAAATAAGATAGCAGTAAACAGACTAGTGATGGATCGAGTGGTCGGTTTTTCACAACCGCGGTTGCGGTTGTGTTTGCGGTTGTCGAATTTTTTCCAACCGCGGTTGCGGTTGCGGTTATCATATACTAGGAAAAATGCGTAATTATTAACTGGATTTAGCCACTATAGTGCGATTTAGCCACACTTGGTACATAATATATACTAAATAGTATTTATTTAGTAAATACCTTATGTTGAACACAAGTTTTGCAATACACCGCTACCGCTATTTGTGTGTTGCAAAACTTGTGTTCAACATAAGGTATTTACTAAATAAATACTATTTAAATGAAGTATATTCTAAACTTATATAGCTATTATGAAAGAATAGGTCAAATTAATTAAAACCATATTTTGCACTAAGTGTGTTACCAGGATGAGGGACGAGGACCCATCGCACTGTTCATCCCACCTACCACTTTCCCCAGCCTCCACCCATTGGAAAGTTATGGATTATTATTCATTTGAAAAACTGATGTCAAACTTAATGACAGGCAGTGTGAATTTCAAGAATAATATTTTTGCTGCATTTTCACCTTTCAAGCGGCAACGCCTCTCATCGTACAACGTTCCCGCTCCACTGAAGAGCTGCTCGCTTGGAATGCTACTTGAAGGGCAAGCAAGATATGTTCTTGCAATACAGCCAAGTTCTTTGTATTTTAGTTCGTTATCTTTCCACCACTGAAGAGGATCATCGTCGGGAGCAATTCTTTTTTCTTTGTGATAGTTGTCTAGAAGAACTCGCATCTTCTTGTTGATCCTTGGTGAACTTTCTTCTTCTTCACTGCTTGAACTCAAAAATGCGTTCATCGAGTCCAGTAGTGACGACTTTGAAGAACTTGGCTCAGGAGAATCAGTCATTCGGCTCTTTTTGGCTGCTTTTTGACTGGTTCAGGGTTTGTCACATCAACATTTTCACACAGTCTTGCTGGTTCTTCCTGAACCTGCTTCAAAACATTTGGACTAGAGAAGAATTTTCCCTTGTACCTAGGATCGAGATAGGTCGCGACAGAATATAGAAAATTACTTCTAGAGTGTCAAATCTTCTGTTAAGTTCAGTACTCATTGTGAGAAGCATACTCTTTACTCCTTCAGTACTCTCGCTCAAGTCATTCAGATATCTTTTTAGTGAAGTTACTAAGGGAATTACTTCTGATATGGAGGAGGAACGAGAGCTCAAACTTCTGGTGATCTCATCGAATGGTTTCAGAATCTTGACGCATTGGTCGATCAAAGAAAAATCAGCCTTAGTTAGATCTCTCACTTTGGAATTAATAGCAAAGTACAGGCAAAGGGGCTCTTTAACTTCTGATATTCGCTCCAACATGTGAAGAGTGCTGTTCCACCTTGTTGGAGTGTCATTCATAACTGCAAGCTGCGATTTGTCAAGACGACTTTGAATTTTTTCAGCTCATCCTGGGCCTGCGTTGAATGGTTAAAGTGGCCAGCTATGGAGCGTACCTTGGCAATAACATCAGAGACAGATTTCTGAGTAGATAATCCTGACTTGATCACTAGTTGGAGTTTGTGGGCAGTGCAGTTCAAGTTGTTGATACCACTGAGAAATAGAGTTTTTTTAATATTCGCGCCTGAGTCTCTCATCACTATATGCACAGCTGCGTCCAAGTGCCACATTTTGATCATTTCATCAAATTTTTGGGACAAATATTCACCAGTATGTCGTTCATTAAGAGGTTCAGCACACAACACTAAATTAACTCTTTCAAATTTGCTGTTTATGACGTGGCCCGTTAGTGACATCAAAGATACACCAGCAGAAGTATCTGACCAAGCATCAGTAGTAAATGACAGTTTGCTATCTTTCATGTCTTTCAGTATGTCATTCACTTTATCCACAGCCAAAGGGTACATTTTGTTATAGACAAGGTTTTCGTAAAAATGTCTCTGTTTTATTTATACTGTGGACTAGTTTCACGTAACAGCCTCATGAAACCTATATCCTCAACATGACTGAAAGGCAAATCGTCCATTACAATCATTTCGGCGATCTTTTGATCCAGAGATCTTGATTTGTGGTTATTTATATCCCAAACTTTAGTTTTTGGAAAGAACTGATCTATTGTCTCATTTCGTTGCTTTGTTTCTTTTTTCATTTGTTCAAGTGCGGTTTCCTTTGATTTCTTTTTCGATAATTCGTTTTGTTCATTAGTTAATTGTTCATATTCTTCTTTGTGCATTGACTTCATATGATTTTTAAGATTAGTTGTACTACGTCCCTTGCGAGAATATAGTTTATTACAAAGATCACATTTTGCAGTATCAGTGGATTCCTTACTAAAATATTTCCACCACACACTGGTCTCCATTTCTGTTAATATAATGTTTCAAATCTTAATTTAAAATCTGTGAACACGAAAAATAAAAAATAAGTACTTATCAGTTATCACTGTCAGTAATTACAATACAGTAACAGTTAAGAGCAATAATGCAATCACAGTTGTATCGTTATTCAATAAACTAAACATTACACAATATGAAAAACCGTTGTAGATATGAAGAGCTCATAACATTACACCGATAACAATCAAAGCAGAACGAGGACTGATGTTGTCAACTAGCAGCGAGTTGAGACTGCGCAGGTCCGTTTTAACACAGACCACTTCTTTACCCCCTTTTGGGGGGAGTCATGTTCGAGAAACCACCCCTTTGGCCAACCAAGGCCATTGACCAAGTTACACGAACCCGAGAGGTCCGTCGAGCAGGAATAAGCTTTATTGACTATTGTACTAAAGGCGATTTTAGTTTGAAGAAAATTAAATAAAAATAAATGTTACTTCATGGAGCTCACAGAGTAATAACTTAGAGCGCAGTTTAAACCAATTTTACTACGGCAGCCGTATGACGTCACGTTTAAGCACGCATAAGGAGACCCATCATTTTCTTTTTAAAAAAAGAAATATTTCTAATTAACCTAAAATTAAAATTAACTAAGCTTTTACAACCACAACCGCACTTATGGAACGGCGGTTGCGGTTGTGAATTTTTGTGCGGTTGTAGTGCGGTTGCGGTTGCGGTTATTCGATCCATCACTAAAACAGACCAAAGAGAATAACTGGCCAGATACTGAGAACTAGGGTTTCTCCTTATATGCAGCTTTCTTCATCCCGAGAAATCCCGGGAATTCCCGGAAAAATGAAGCCAACTCCAGGGATCCCGGGAAATCTAGGAAAGGGTTGTATATTTAAGAGAACGGTAATTTTTTTTATTGTTCACTGATAAAATACCCTTTTAGAATTGGGATAACCAATTACTTATGCCTAGATGACCACTTTTGCATTGTAATACTTGAATTGAGTTTACCAATCAGTGGTAGCTATTTATTAGTTATTAAACATAATATTTATCATGCGTACTCAGGAAATAAGAATGGTTTCATGTATTATGATGATTTAGTGAGTGAAATTAGTATGCCTTTTTATTTTTGATGTAGAAAGAATACTGAAAATTATATCTTTCTCCACAATTTTTTAAACCCATTTTTTCTCCTTTTTTGATTCAGAGTTTATTATAAAAGTAGCTAAACTGACTAAAATGAAGAAAATGAACATTTTTATGTATTTTCTTCCCTAAAAATAGCCAATAAAATGAAAATAATTATTTAGCATATTTTTAGCATAAAATGGAAACAGGTTTAGCATAATTTTAGGCGATTTAGCATAATTTAGCAGCAGGTTTAACATAATTTGGCTAAAAATTTCTGGAAACACTGCAAGAAAGTTGCCAGAACTATTTGACAAAAAGTAGCCCAGCTTTGTAAAAAAAAGTAGTAAAATTGAAATTCAATATCACAATTCAAAACAAATAATATTCAATTCAAAACATCGTACAAAAGTCAAAATTATCGTATTTATGCGATAATTATAGTACGTCTGGCAACGCTATCTGTGGGTCAGTAAGAAGTTGCATGCAAGATGATTTTCTGGGATTTCCCGGGATATTTGTCCAATTCTCGGGATTTTCAAATCCAATAAAAACAGCCGGGATCCCGGGAAAGAAACCCTACTGAGAACCTTTAAACGAAGGGATAAGAATATAATGATTCCTCTACTGAAAACACTAATTATACCCAAATTGGAATACTGCTCGGTCCTAACATCCCCATATAAAAAAGAAGACATTAGACAGCTAGAAGGGATTCAGAGAAGCTTCACAGCCAAGATCAAGGGGTGCAAAGAACTAAATTACTGGGAAAGGTTACGCGAACTAAACCTATATTCACTGGAAAGGAGAAGAGAGAGAGAGATACACCATTAGTTACACTTGGAAAGTAATGTAGAAACTAGTCCCTAATCTTACTCTGAACCTTGTAACTCCCCAAACAAAGGTGGAAAGTAGAAAAGGAAGACTGTGTCCTGTTCCCAAATTAAAAGCGAGATAGGGCACATCCTTAACCCTGAAAGAAAATAGTTTTGTTGTGAGAACACCAAAACTGTTTAATCAGATGCACAAAGACTTAAGGAACACGAATGGTATTGCAGTGGACATCTTCAAAAGAAGATTAGACGCCTGGCTCAGAACAATCCCCGGTGAGCCGGGCGTACCTGGCTATGTGAGGTGGAGAGTACAAGAAACCAACTCACTACTTCACCAGGCCAACTCGAGAGGAGGGGCGACAAGCTTGACCTTCGTGAAATAAGGAATTATCGCACGGAACCTTTGAAAGGTTGAAAAGTATATATATATATATATATGCGCCTCGGTGGTGTAGTGGTTAGCGTCGCTGACTACGAATCCATCGGCCCCGGGTTCGAGACCCGACGGCAGCGGGCGCGCAGCAAAACCCAGCTGTTCATCCTTCCACACAATAAAGAAAGTGGTTGGTAGATAAATGGGTACCCTAGGTGGCCTAGTGGTTAAGACGCTGGGCTGCTGATGGGGCGTGGTTCGGATTCCACGTTAAACTGTAGGTCTAAGGTGGAGTAAAAAGCTTGACCTTCGTCAGAATGAACAATTCGGGCGGAAGCTAACCAAAGGTTAACCAAAGGTAACCAAAGGTTATATATATAGTTAATTGGTTTGGTATGCACAGAAAAAGTACTTGTTTCCAACAAGAAATATCTTTGCTAACCAATTCAAATAATTCGCTAAATCATTTGAGTAAGTTTTTTACGAGAAAAATAAGCACGATCAATGAATTCGTCGTTTATGGTTGAATCTAATAGAATAAACTATTTACATTGGTATCTGATCATGTACAGCTGTGGACAAAGGAGTTGAAACACCTGTGATTTACTCGAATTTTCGATTTTCTGTGCCCCGAATCAAGCGTTACGCTATATGGAAGTTGTATTCGTGAATTAGGTTTGCGAGGGTGATCACAAGAAGACTATTTCAGCAAATATTCAGGTTCTCTTCTACGGCGTCACGTCTGCCATTCCATTTTTTTGATAATCTGTGATACGCAAAACTAATTCTCTTAACTGATAGCTGATTAACTGATGACATTTTTGTTAATCTTATTCTTTGTCTCGGCTTAAGTCTCGCAGGACAGTTTAAAGGAGCAAGCTGACGAAGTGATCCTGTTCTTCATTCGTGATCAGAATGGGCCCTCAGACCTCGCCAGAAACTCGGTCAGCCATTATTGCCTTTCATCAGGAAGGCCTGAGCGGCAGTCAGATTGCTGCAAGAGATTACGCTAGTCGTATCACTGTCACCAGGATCACTAAAAGGTGTCAGAGGACAGATTAGTTATAAAGTAAGAATACGGTCAGGAATGCCAAGAGTTAGTTCGGAAGGCGAGGATCCCTTTCTGTGTCGATCTAGTCTGCGCGAAAGGACTGCCAGCAGTGTGCACCTGCAGAGAGAGTGGCAGGAAGTAGGAGTGCAAACATCAGCAAGCACAGTTAAAAGGCGCTTAGTGGAGAATGTTTGTCACCACATAGGCCAAATAAGCCTCTTATTAGTCGGTAGAACAGCCAGGACAGTTTCAAATTTTGTAATAAATATAAGGACTGGACTTAGGATGACTGGTGTAAATTAATTTCCTCGAGCGAATTCCCTTTCAACTGCTTCGGCAGCAAAGGAGGAATCTGTGTCTGCAGTAAAAAAGACGCGTTTCACCCCCGAGTGTACACTACTCCACAACGAAGCAGCCCGTGAGTGTTTATCATCTTGGGGTGTTTTTCCGTAATTAAATTCGTTTATTAAATCTGCTTTGTATATACTCGTTTAATGCGCTTTAAAGTCTTGTATTATTGTAATTTAGTCAAATTAGAGTATATATATATATATATATATATATATATATATATATATATATATATATATATATATATATATATATATATACACATATACAGGGTATCCGAGAATTATCTGTACAATTTTTGGCTGTTATTAAAAGTCAACCATGAAGTGCAGAAATTCCAGTGTTGTCCCATTTTACAGAGAATCTCATTAAGTTTTTTCTGATACCAAGTTTTGACAAGTTTTTTAGAAATTCCAGTATGTCCGAACATTATCTGTACAATTTCATCTTTTAATAAAATTCTTGATAACACACGTAAAATTCTTAAACAAGATTATTTAGAATCTGTATTTTCAAAAGTTTCTTTTATTAAAATAACGGTGTTACAAACATTCGATATGTGCACCATTAGTGATTCGCAAAACATCCAATCGATACTCCAAATGTTGCCATGTACGCTGCAGCATATCCACATCAATTCGCTCAATAGCAGCTGTGATTCTTGCTTTTAAATCATCAATGTCTGTCACCCGCGTACATTTCTAAAAAACTTGTCAAAACGTGGTATCAGAAAAAACTTAATGAGATTCTCTGTAAATGGGACAACACTGGAATTTCTACACTTCATGGTTGACTTTTAATAACAGCCAAAAATTGTACAGATAATTCTCGGACACCCTGTATATATATATATATATATATATATATATATATATATATATATATATATTAATATAAGGAGATTGTAGTCACTAATCGACTAGGGAAGTACTCCGGTGGGACGTTAGGCAGAAGACAGAGAGTGCTGGAACTCCCGTTTCTGCTGTCACTGACTTCTTTAGCTAATCTTTTTTCCGTGTCTCATCTACCCTGTGAGCAGTCCAGTATGCTTTCAAACACACACTTCTCCCTCTATTTTCAAAATTTCTTAAAGAACAATTTTATACGCTAAAGAACTTTCAAAATTTCTTAAAGAAATAATATAAGGCATCATGGTTCTTAAAGACCTTGATTTTGCTCTCTCCTTCTTAGTTCTTATATAGGGGAACATTTTGCCGGCGCTCGCTCTTGCCCCCTCCTTGCCCCCTCTTTCCTGTATATATACGTGAAAATTATTTCACGAAAGTAGCACGTGAATAATAGTTATGATGAAAATAACCACGAAGAAAACAAAACACAAAATAGTGCTCAAGCGCTTCGTGTTTTATTTTCCTTCATAGTTATTTTCATAACATACAGGGTGGTCTAAAAGTCCCTATCTATTTTGTTGAAATAATAGTATTTTAGGATAAAATCTACTAACATAATTAGATGTATATTTATTTATCAAGCTTAGGTCTAAGATTCGACGTGAGCACCATCAGTGTCTCTGCAAATCTCAAATCTGTCCACTGCATTGCGGAACACATTCTCAAGCATCTCTGGGTTATTTTAGCGACTGCCGCGACAGTGCGGGTTCGCAGATCCTATAGGTCTGTAAATCTTGTTTTGTAAACCTCAGATATAAAGCCCCACGCAAAGAAGTCTAATGGTGTTAAGTCTGGAGATCGTGCTGCCCAGGGCCTGTTTCCACCACGTACAATCCACCGATTTGGTAAGAGCTCATCAAGGTACACCCGAACGATGTTTGCATGGTGACATAGAACTCCATCTTGTTGAAAGACGACAGTGTCGAGAATGCCATCTGAACGAAGCTGGGGTTCAAGAAACTGCCGAAGCATGTCAGGATAAATTGACTCTGTTACCGTAGCTTCTGCAAGAAAAAAAAGGTCCGTAAATCTTCAATCTTGTCATACCCATTCGTAGAACTCGGTTGAGTTTTCACTAGCCCAGATACGACTATTATGTCGATTAACCTTTCCGCATGTGTGGAATGTTGCCTCATCGCTGGAGAGAATGTGGTTTAATAAGTGTTTGGTATGAATTTTTTCATTCAATTCTGTGCACATGGCGGCTCGTCTGAATAATCCTCTTCGTGTAACTCATGTAGCACTTGAATTTAGTAATTTTTGTTTTTAATGTTGATTTTAAATCGTTAGAACAGTCGTTTTTGATATGCTCAGTCTACGTGGTGCTGTGCGAGTTGACATTCTAGGATTTGTTTCAAAGGCATCTCTTACCAATTCAACATTTTCTTGAGAGTACCTGACGTCCAGATCTTGCATCATCATGAACAGATCCTATTCTTTTAAATTTATTGACCAGCTCGCGAAATGCTTTGTCTGTAGGACCTTGTTTGTGAAGTCTTCTTTCGAATTTTTCTCGAATTTCTTTGCACTTTTTCTCTTGGATACGTAGTGTTACTACCATCACACGTTCTCGTACGTCCATCATCATCTATGGCCTGTAGAAAATAAAATAGAAATATAATTATTCAGCAAAATAGATAAGGACTTTTGGACCACCCTGTATATACATGCATGCATTTAAATAAGAATTTTTATGAATATGATTTCTACCCAAAAGGACAGCGATGAACGGTCGCGATCGTTGCAGTGTGCGGGACTCCCATTCTGTCACTGTAAAATGACACGCGACTCGAGTCGTCACGATCCAAGTCGTGATTCGTGAGTCGCAAGACGATCCTCCCGCGCACGGGCGGCCGAAAAGACTAGAAAGAGGAGGTACCACACATCACAGATTGCTATTTTTGTTCAATTAAATGTTAGAATACTAAGTATACACTATGTTTTATTCTCTTCGGGTGTTTGTAACATCTTCACAGAAGTAGAAGAACCGGGTGCTCCAAATCTTTTGGCCATAGCTGTATATTATTTCAGATATTTTCATTTTGTTTCATTTCATTTAAATCCCATTTGTGATGCAATTTTTATCGATCAATTTAGTGCGTTTAAAGATTGATTTAATCGCATTAAACAGAAATTTTCCATTCCAAAAGAATTCTTTTTGTTACCAACCTTTGTGCACAGACTAAAAGGAATTAATTCCAAGCTGGATTTACATTATATATATATATATATATATATATATATATATTATTTGAAACTTTAACATGTGTATGTACATATATGCATGCATATATACTGTATATACATTCCTACATAAATACATACATACATGCATATATACATACATACATACATAAGAGTATGTATTAATCATGTTAATTAAGGATGTTAACATTAATTACTTTTATTTATTGCTTTCTGCAATGGTAAGAAACCAAATTTTAATCATTCAAATTATGCGCAAAACGCAGTTCAAATTTTAAGTCCTTCGGGAAATGCAAAAAACGACCTAAATTTGTCTCCATTGAACAAGAAATTAAATTACAATCAAAATAGTCTTTTGATACCCACAAAAAGGGTATATTTGATTCAGTCTCCTTTGGGGTGTCCTGTTTACACAGCCAGATCCTGCCCTCACTACACCCGCCTCGGGGTGGTACTGGTTTACCCTCAGCCCCTTATTTTCTTTCCCCTCTTTAGGGGAAAGTTACTTTTAAAGAGGGTAAATAAAACCTGAGAATGGAGAGTCGAATAATTCTTCTGATCTCATTCTAAAATATTTTTGTTTTTACACAAATTTAATCACATTACGTTTTCTTTAGTTTATTAAAGACACTTTTAAGTCATTTCTTTCATTTTACTTAATTTACGTTTTCAAAAGTGTAAAATAAATTCGTTAAAAACAAAAAATTTGTGACAGAAAAGAAGAGAGTTGAACCATTGCAAAATCGTCAACAAAACGAGCAAAAAATAATCTTTTGAAAAAAAAACTAAATTTCGTGTAAAAAGTTTTATACAAATTCTAATTAAATATCACTGTAACTTCTTCTATTTTTGATTAATTATATATATAATATATATACCGTCAGATTTCGGCCAAAGCCAGATTTTGGCAATATTGGGTATTGGGGTGAAGCATTATTTTTCTTAAACATTAAATACTGACTTAGGCAATTATGGCACTAGTCTTACGATATATATATATATATATATATATATATATATATATATATATATATATATATATATATGCAAAAACGTGCATATATTATCCATTACTTTTTGTATAGAATGTTTTCATACTTTGAGCTTTTTCCACACGTGTGAATCATCTTATTGGGAAAAGCATTTGATCCTCTTTGGCGCGAAGTGCGAGCATTAAAAACACAAAAGGTTCGATTCCCTTTATTATAAATGCATAAAAAGTAATTTAGATTATGCGGGAGATCGTGTTTTTTCTAAAGACCAATTTTTAATGGGATTAACAGGAATGGTGTAATTGTTATTGTTCCCATCTTACGAAACGTTTCATCCGAGAGAGAGAGAGAGAGAGAGAGAGAGAGAGAGAGAGAGAGAGAGAGAGAGAGAACTGTTTTGTTAGTCAGCATTATTATATTTTTGTTAAATTAAGAGAATGTATGCATATTTCCTTGTTAAATTTTAGTTGTTCATATATACTGTATATGTTACATACAGACCGTGCAATGAACAAGGAACTCTTCTGAGAAAATTAAATCCACTGTAGTCCGAATAAGTAATGCTAATTACAAATACTAAAGTTTACCATCTACCATTACTTATTCGGACCGTAGTGGATTTAGTTTTCTCAGAAGAGTTCCTTGTTCCATGGACGGTCTGTGTGTAACATAAAAGTTTCTCAGGGAGTCATTCTGAGTTGCATCATCTATCTATATATATATATATATATATATATATACTGATTATTTAAGATAAACAACTGCGTGGATATAAAATTAATTTACTCTCAAGTTGAATGGGAAGTAAGCAACCGTTAAATGAGCCCAAATTGATTATGAAATGAATGGAAGAAATTAGCATTTACAAAAGACATCAATTAGTTTAGCATTAAATTAAAAACGATTAAAGAAATGTCTCCAAAAACTGTATAAATAATAAACTTAGTTTGGAGGCACTTATCTACCTCTCTCTCTCTCTCTTTCTGTATATATATAGTAGTGGTGGACTGGATATCCGCATCCGCATCATTTTTAACACCCGCATCCGCACTTCTGACTGCGGATGTTATGCGGATATTACCTCTAATAAATTATGCAATTTGCAATTAAATTAGCTTATAAAGTAGCTTATAAGGCCCAGTCATGCACAGTTCAAGTAAAGTATTAATTATTAATGAACAAACAAATATATAAACCTCAAAATATAAATAGCTGGTAACACAGAAAATTGAATGAAACTTGTTTCATTGAATTTTCTGTGGCTGAAACTCTTATGAAAGTTATTATTTTTATCATAATGAAAACATTAATATTAATTTTAATTCTTATGCATTGCCTGCCATAATAGTAATATCACGAAATTTGAAAAATTATGTCATATATTCATAATTCTATATCATATTGATAAATTAACTAAATATCCGCATCCGCATCCGCGGATATTGAAATTAAAAATCCGCATCCGCATATGTTGAAAAACTGACATCCGGTCCACCACTAATATATATATATATAGTATATGGGATAGAATTCAGAATGGACCCCTGAGACCTAACTTTGTCTCATATACTTATATATATATATATATATATATATATATATATATATATATATATATACACCTATCTTTACCTATCTATCTATTTATTTGTCTAGTTTATCTACCAATCAGTCTATAGGGATAGATAAAATGCATATATTGTATATTCTATGAATATGGAATTTAAAAATTTCTTCTTACAGTCTCTCTCTCTCTCTCTGATATATATATATATATATATATATATATATATATATATATATATATATATATATATATAAGAGGGAAGAATACGTATTATCTGAACATAACATGAAGCCAAGTTGAGAGAAGTAATTAACGCAACACGATATAATTACAGTTCGTCTCTGCAATATAAATCCAGATTACCTTCTCTCTTATTATAAAGAAAGACCTCAATCGTCATTCGTCACTTATTTTTTTCACGTCAATAATTACAGTATTACCTTTTCTATTGTTACGCTCTGATGTCATTAAAGTGGACATCTTTCCATCTTTGTGTGGATGAAGGTGGATCAGCCTCCATCCTTTCTAGTCTTTTCTCATTCGAAACATTTTTATTTTAAATGATTAGATTTTCAAAGGTCAAACGCCAGCTGCTTCCTAGGATATGAGTGTGTGTATATATATATAATTATTGAGTAGCTTTATAGGTATAATATTATTATAAAGTTAACGCTATATTAGTTTATAATGTCAAATATTTATGCATATGTGATGTTTATTTTGTATTGATGAAGTTATTAATTATCTGAAAAAGACTCTCCTTAGTTATTTTTGTTCTTATACTGAGAAAGAACGATGCAGATGTTTGATGAAACAATCACTTAAAAATTGAAAGCAGAACAGATGATTTTCAATTTTTCATCTTTCGATGAACCCAAATTTTTTTCTTTTGTCTGAAAAGAACAAATTTCAATGACTAAAAAGTAAAATTAATTTTTTATTGAGTATGGTTACCTTTAGTTGTTGATTTATTATTATTATTATTATTATTATTATTTTATTATTATTAACTGAACAATATATAACTGTTTAACAAGGCTTCAAAAGGTGCGTATATATAAATTTAGAACATTTTTTATATAGATTTAAGATTCAAAGCATGCGTACATTAACTTTAGGGTAGAGAGAGTTTGGTAGTTAAGTAATTTTTTTTTTTTATGCAGGAAGGAGGTTTTATACTGTACATTGTAAAAACTGTGTTTAGATTGTTTGCCATTTAAAGTTCAAACGCACAACTGTTACAGGCATCATTCTATTGAACTGTCTTATTATTTGAACACCGATATTCAAAACCGCATTACAAATATTCAGACTCTAAACGCACACTTAGATTTTTGACGGTGTGAAAAAGTGGAGTCAGATTCGATTTTATATTCTACAGTAAACATCGGTTTTACACTGTGTTTCTTCCTCTGTGTAACTATTCCTATCATGCTCACTTCTTAATTTTTATGGAATGTAGTTTCAGTTACGAGTTTCCAGACATTCTTCATCTTCTCGTGAACCTTTGAAATGAGATTGTCTCAAGATTCAATTAACGTATGGTAATTAAACCTCTGTGTGTGTATGTGTATATATATATATATATATATATATATATATATATATATATATATATATATATAATCATTGATGCATTCATAGTACCAGAAGCTCGCAGCAGCATTACCAAGCAATTAGGGGGTTTTCTTACGTGGTTCATCACCATTGAAAGTAAAACTGCTCTGTGTTAGTCGAGTCCAAAGAACATCCATATCCATATTCAATTTATTGCAATTTTCGTTAGTTTGTTTCTTCCCCAAGGCAGCACAAATTTACCTGCATCAATCACAGTCATACCCGTACTACGTTAGGCTTATACATATATATATATACATATATACACACACACACACACACACATATATATATATATATATAAAATTCCACCACTCTTTGTTACATTACTTTAAAAGATTTGTATTTCGCGTGGGCCAAAAAGTTCCGAATTAGTAATTAGTCGAAAACTATATAAGGGAATTTCTTTGATGACGGATCGTTTTAAAAAGCGAATCTGCGTTTACCTTCAGACATTTCGGTTGTAAAAATGTGCCCAAAGTATACATCTATTTATTGCTATTTTTGCATTTGATTAATTTCTTGTGGATCATTAGTTTCGCAGAATAAGATTTCGTAAGGTTTTATAGCTATATTAGTTTTTTGTTGCCGTTCACTGCCACATTGAGGATACGCATTCATAACCGGGATAATTTAACTAAGGGGACCTACAGTTTAATTTCACATCACCCGAATGCGGAGGACGGCCCTCCCCCCCCGAATCCAACTACCATCGTAGCCAATGTCGTAACGCCGCTTCCCGTTGATCAGCGAAGTTAAGCGACACTAGGTCTGGGTAGTAGTTGGATGGGAGACCGTCCTCCGTGTCCAGATCACGTAGCGACCCGTGGTTCGGATCCCGCGTAAAGCTGTAGGTCCCCTCCGTCATATGACCTTAGATGTTGCGAAGGAGGTTAAACAATCTCAGTCATTAATATTATTAACTACCATCTAGCTTCTAGACCCAGAGTTCCTCATCCTCGTTGATCTACCTTCAGGCGATGTGACAACATGGCGACTATACGACGTAGCCCCGTCTATTATTTCTGATATTTGTAGTTTAAACAGAAAATACTCTGTAAAGGTTGTATTTGGGGTGCAGTTTTATAGGACACGCACTTTTATGTACATTGTATCTATTATCACTATTATTATTATTAGTAGTAGTAGTAATAGTAGTAGTATAGTACCATCGTTCTTGCCTTTATTCTTTTCCTTTTCATTAATTAACAAATAATAATAATAATAATAGTTACACAATCATTTGTAAATGAGAAACATTGATCTTGGCCCGAGCGTTTCCATGCAGCTGCCAATATTTGAACAAAAGTGGGTATGCGGAGGGCACACGACATACCCAGGGAATATGTCATTAATATAGTTGTACAGCGAGTGTATAGAATGTCCTTTGACAAATGTTTTGCTCGATACACCAGTTATTATAGACTGTAAATTTAAAAAAAAAATGTTTAATGTAATGTCTAAATATAATATAAAAATCAAATATATATATATATATATATATATTGTGTTTTAAAGCAAATTAGCTCATTGTATAATATATGCATTTACATTTTTCCCATCTTTCCCATTATTATTATTATTATTATTATTATTATTAATAATTATTATTATTATTACTAGTACAGTTCCCGTCGCTTCGCTGACGGTTAGACAGGCTAAACTACAGAAAAGAACGCAGCCGTGAAAATTTTGAGCTTCACATTGTGTCAACATTTCTGAATCTGGTATCTCCCAAAACCTCCTCACCCCCATTCATACAACTTGGGGGCTAACCCCCTCCCCCATTACCCCCACCCCTCCCCATTACCCCACCTATCCCCGATTACCCCCACCCCCACCCTTCCCCCATTGCTAAACTACAGAAAAGAACACAGTCATGAAAATCTTGAGCTTCACATTTCCGCCCGTAATACAATTTCTGAATTTTTTTTACAATTTCTGAATTTTTTTCTCACAATTTCTGAAAGTGTGACGGACAGACGGACAGACAGACGGACAGACGGACAGCTCTCTTATTATAGTATAGATAATAATATATAATATATAATATAATAATAATAGATTATTATTATTATAGAATGATTTGGTATTTTGTGGTAATTTCACGATTCATTTTAAGAGGTTCATTGAGGAATTTATAAGTGTTTCATATGTCATTATATAATTCAGATACGTGTAAACACACTCACAAATGACGACGGCATGGCGTCATATTATCACCTAAAATGTAACAGTCATAATATATATGTTATTCAGTTAGACGATTCTGAAAATCCAACTGCACTGTTCGTAATGGAAGTGGCAAATTTTGCGTCATTGTCGAACCTTTACCTAAATTATAATTGTTAAAATGGCAGCATATTACCATTTAATAAGTGACAGTCATATTGGCGTCATATTTCAAAACATCACCATCATTCTGAGTCATATTACTGTCATACTGACGTCATTATTGAGACTCACGCGGCATCATGACAGCAGCATGCCGTGATATCATGACAACATGATATTACATCACTGTCACTGACTGTTGCTGTCATACTTCAGTCATACTGAATGCTGAAAAATTATTAATGCTATATTAACGTTATTATGGAAATTCATGGCGTCATGACAGCCGTATAGGGTGATATATATATATATATATATATATATATATATATATATACACAGTGGAGGATCTAGGATATTTCTTTACCGGAGGGCTGGTGCCTATACTGGTGCCTAGTAGTGCTTGCATAATACCGAAAATTTTCAATACCGGTATTTGGAGGCAATTATGCTAATCCCGGTATTGATACCGGTATTATGAAAAAAATAATTTATTTTGATTTATTATGGTGCCACCCTACCAACCCTCCCACAAGTCTGAGGGACTTGCAGTACTCACCATATTTACTATAAATTAATGACCCAACTCCAAATAGATGGCATTCTATTCGAAAAAGTTTATACAGTAAATTACTAAATTGTAATAAAAATATTATTTGAATTTTTTTTAGCATATTATTATACAACTACTGGGGTAGATAGAAATTATTAGTATCTAAATATTTATTTCTTAGTTTGATTTTGAAAGTATGCTTTGAGGAAACAAAGAGCATCTAGGGATTGTTCAGATAGACTTGATCTCAGTTTCGTCAGAAATAGGCCTGCAGCAGAAAAGGCTCTTTCTGATTCTGCACTTGTAGGTTTAATTGAAAGCAGTGCCTTGTACAGCTTCTCTAAATTCTCACTTCTCTGTAAAGTAACTTCCAAGCTTTTAAATTCATTAGTAACATCAAAATCAATGGAATTTTTTTTAGATGGCACTTTTCCTAGTTTGTCCATTTCTTGCATGTATTCACTCAGTAATGAATCTGCTTCCACTTTAGTCTTATCGGAGGACTAAATTGCCTAAATTTTACAATAGCAATTTTTGTCAATACCGAAAACCTATAATATCGGTATCGGTATTATTTGTACTTCTTCAATACCGGTATTAATACCGGTATTTCAATACCGGTTTTAACCCCTAGTGAACACTAATTGGTTAAGAGAACACACAGTCAATCTATGAGTCTTTTATTTAATGCCAAAGGTAATAAGGTAATTGAAAATAATAATAATAATAATAATAATAATAATA